>AYEL01047521.1:0-22534 GCA_000484575.1 Olivierus martensii
ATTTATAACATCTTTATAATAATAAATATCTTTAAATTTAAATCTTTATATTCTATTCCTAATTTGATTGTATTTATTATTTAATTATTTTCTCTATTTGAATATTGAAATTTTATATTATTTGAAATTACATGCAGTGTTTCAGGAAGTGAAAATTATCAATATATCATATTTTTTTAAATGCATTTAATTTATATTTGATGCTAAAATTCATAAATTACTCACTTTTTTTGGTCAAATTTTTATTCTTTCTTATGATTTTTACATTAATCCATATAAAATTTTACAACTAATATTTTAACTAGCTGCTGAAAACAAGAACTAAATACTTAAAGAATAGCATTTAACAGCAGCTGAAAATAATAATTTAATTTTACTGAAACATTTTCAATTAAAAAATAATCATCATCAGCACAAAGAATAGAATTAAATGGAATACAAAGCTTCAGTTTGTTTTCAAATGTATGTGTCTTAAAAGAATACACACTTTAAAAACTTTAAAGTTAAGATTAAAAATTTCAATAATTAAAATAAATTACAAGTGCAGTTTAAATACAACACAACAGATTGTAATATTAAGATACTCAAGGATGTTGCTGGACTAAGATATGATTATGCTTCAATTGATGACATGTAATAAGAAAGAATATGGTTGATGCATTAGGCCAGTAGTTTCCAAACTTTCTGTGTCTGCACCCCCCTTTTTTCATAAAAACTTGGTACACCCCCTTCATTCTCATAACAGTCTAATTTTATAAATACTTTATACTTACAGTTTAATACTACAAAACAATATACCACATTCTGTATAAATAAAGTTCTTATACATAAAAATATATATATTTATTATAGTGGGATAATTTTTAATACGACTAAACAAATCTTACAAAAGAAAAAAAAAAGAAAAATAGAACACATGTTTAATGCAACATAATATTTAATGCAATGGGTGGGCTTGTTTTTCAGCACAAATTCTCTCAAATCAGGTGTCATGGAAGATATCGCTACTCGCAATTCTTTTTCAATCACTAAACGAGATTGTTATTTGGCTTTAAAACAGCTACAGCAGAAAGTTTCTGGGTACATGAATATTTAAATACAAAGATAAAATAATAAACTAATAAAACTACTTTACTTCTACTCACTAAGTTTAAAATAACAACACATTAAGCAGTGGAAAAACTTCTTTGGCGAGATGCGAAAGTTATAAAAAACGTGCAAGATCGGAAAACGCTGCCAATAGTAGAAAAAATAGAAATTCTGAAGAATGACCAGACAAGTAATATTATTAATATCAGACAAGCCGGCAGATTTGTACAGCATGGAAATATGCATTACATAAAAGTGGTTAGTAAGTCTTATTGATCCTCCAGGCTCCCAATGAAATAGTCTGGTGTAACTGAACTGTTATAATTTTATTTATATTTATTCATTTTTACACTGTGTTTACTTTATTTAAATGAACGTTTTTTAAAAAATTTAACCTTTGTTCTATGTTATATGTATTCCATTCAATGCAACTGATGATGATATTGATGATATCGAAAATGTTTTTAATTCTTGTTCTACAATAAACTACAATGTTTTTCCACTGCTTAATGTGCTGTTATTTTAAACATGAATATTTATACTGTATTCATAACTCTTTTGGCTGATTAATTTTTCTTGACATCAATTTTGAATTTATTTTTTATTTGTCTGTCTCAAAAATGATGTTTTTGTTAATTCTTCCATGCCCTCCTTGAAATAGACTCATGCTCTCCTAGTGGGGTGTGTCCCACAGTTTGGAAAACACTGCATTAGACAAATTGACTGAGATGATTTAGTCATGTGGAGTAAATAAGCAAAAACAAATTGTGCATGAATATATGAAGGGTGAATATGGGAGGAAAGTGAGACTGCAAAAAAAAAATAAAAAATAGGTGGATAAATATTACAAAGTCGCAATATTCAACAATAATAATAATCTAAACCTAATGGTTTTAATGTGTTAGAATATCAAAAATGGTATTCCAAAACATCGTATTCTAATTGTTTTTTGTGTAAAGCTGATGATGACTTCTTGAAGTCGAAAGTGCTTCTACAATAAAATTATCTTTTTCCACTTTGAATAAGACTTATTTATAAATTTACTGAATTAAATATGGTCTCATAAAAACAAGTAATGTTAAATAATAAAAATATAAATTTATTTGGCTCAAACACTTACAAAAAAAGTTTTTAACCAAACATAAAAGTTTGTTTAGCGAGAGTGTTCAAATTTTGATGATATAGAGAAGTAGCAAGATTATTCAAATTTTGTTGGTTTATTTAAACAATAATAAAGCATAAAATAATTTATCAATAAAACCTGTCTAATCGAAATTCAAAGATCCAAAACAATACTAAATATAACCTTAAAAACTAAATAATTCTACTACCTCCATGCTATAATACAAACTCAAGTAACTATCGATCTTAAAGAAATTCAATAGTCACTAAGCAGCTCCACTCAATACAAAACACCTCACTGTTTCATTTTACGCACACATTTTTATCGTAGTGATTTTTACAGTCCTGAGCTTGTCTCATTTATATAAGTTGTGCAACAAGTTCAAGTTTCTTAGTTTACAGAGTAATCAAGTCATGTCATCATCTTTACAATTAATTATGAACTGAATATAAAACATTGATAAGAGATCATTCTTATATTCTCATATTGGATAGTGGTAATATTCAGAAAGATAACATCAAGAATATGAGAGAGTCATGAGGAGATGGACTTCCGGTCTGTAATACGTAATTTTTAACTGATGAGACAGACCGTGAATATAATACATTAAATGATAATGAAAATAATAAGAAATAAATAATAATGAAAATAAATAATAAGAAAAAAATAATAAGAAATAATAATAATAAATTTAACAATTAACATTCCGAGAAAAGAGTTGTCTGGAGCCTACAAGAAAACTGGCGTCCTTGTCGGATTCAAAAAGGTTTTTGGCTATCTACCATGTAGCCTGCCTCAAACTGAAGCAGGCAATGTGGTATATAGCATTTTTGAATAAATGATTTATCTTACTTATTTGGCTTACTGTTTACTATTATTTAATAACTAAAGTAAGAAGTATTTCAGTAAATAAGAAATAATAATGGAGAGCATAATAAAAATATCATAATAGGATAGGTCAGAGTCAACTTTTTCACACTATCTTAATATTTTCATACTAATGACAAAATTTTAATCTTGCCTCCTCTTCATGCCATGTCATATAGACAAAATTTTATCCATAATTTGATTATTTTGTTTGTTATATTAAATTATAACTGCTCTAGTGGGATAATTTTATCCCTTCTACAACTTTTATTACAATTTAATAACGCCATCAGCAGTTATTTGGTAAATTTTTCTCATATTTAAAAAATTTTTAAATTAATATACAAATTAGTGAAGGAAAAAAAAAATTAAAGAATATTAGCATTTTCATGCATTGAATTGATAATAAATTTCAAAAAAATAAGTTTTAATATATCATTTTTGTTTAAATTATATTGGATTGTGTAATTTTATTTATTATTACTATCTGTACTTCATTGTATTAATGCTAACATAGTTGAATCATCTGATTGAATATGTTCTATTATTCATATGCTATTGACTATGGATGTACTTACCAAATAACGGTATCAATTTTTTAAGTCGCGCCTATCGAATTCACGCTATTCGAAGTCGCGCTAATCGAGGCCTATCTGTACTTCATTGTATTAATGCTAACATAGTGAATCATCTGATTGAATATGTTCTATTATTCATATGCTATTGACTATGGATGTACTTACTGTATTCTGAAAGCATTCTAGCTTTTATTAAGTTTTCATTTTTAAAGCTTTTTTATTTCTGCTTTGAATATTTTGTTTTCATATTTTCTATATACCGTGTAATGTACTTTAATATTATCTTGTATTTGTTACTTAATTGGATACTTAAAACAAATAATAGTTATTCAAAACAAATAATAGTTATTCAAATTTGTATTTTTTTTAGCTAAAAAAATACAAATTTAGGAATAGGTTTTTATAGAGAGAAATATTTTTGCTCTCAGTATTATGAGAGCAAAATTATTATTGTTAAGATATTGCTCTTACTATATTATACACTTTTATATATTTTAGAATGTAATGAAGAAATTAGTATCAGTTTATAGAATTTTGATATACAAAAAGATTTTATGGCATTAACTATAAATAAAAAATGCTTAATAAATCAAGCAATTTTTATTACAAAAAATTGTATTCCTAAAATAAATATATTTAAGAATTCGAGAGTTTAATGAAAAGACTTGTGAACTTTAAAAAGTGAATTTTACAGGAAATAATAAATATTTAGAAAGGAATAAACATTATTGTATGTTTTTTTTATTTCCAGTAATGTGAAGTAACTCAAATAAATTATTTAAAAATACTTTTATTTTTAATATAATTAGACTAATAAGTGTTAAATTAAATTAATTAAATTAATTTAATTATAAATAATTACTATATAAAATTTTGATTTTTTATTCTGAATTTCATAAGCATTGTTTTTAATGTTACTGTTATTGAATAATTTAATCAGAGACAGTTCTTGCATAGGTACTGTATTTATATATCAAAATATAAATGTATTTATTAATTTATTTATATTTGCTTAAATAATTAATTTTATCATCAACAATTTTATGTAATTCTCTTATTTGGTATAAAAAATAATAATAATCCATCTTGTAGCATTTAGGAGAGTGAAGGATGCTAGTGGCAATCTGTTTACCACAATGCCATATTGCTACTCACACATACTCATGCAAGCATATGCATGTCGTAGTGATGTGTTGATATGAGTATTAGCATAAGGCAGCACTTCCACTATTGTTTAAATGTAGGTTGCATCCATAGTAACTGAGTTTGTTGTGCTTATTGTGCTTACTCTGTCTTTTCAAATATTTGGACATTACAATTAAAGACATAACATTTTGAATTATATTAAAATGTGTAATTTTATTGATAATAAACAATGTTTGACAAGATTCAAGATTACCTGCCATGAGCTTTCACGGTGCAGTGCTTATATACACCATCCAGGTAGAATTATGTGGTGATAGATTGGACACGGTACATATCCAATCTGTCACCATCCATCCAAATATGTGGTACGATGATTTGATCTCTGTACATCGTGCTACTGATATGAAAACTTGCAGCAGGTAATCTCGAATCTTGCCCAATATATTTTTATGAAACAAAACAAGAAGAATATATTTTATTTTTAAGTAATTTGAATTATACCAAACTATAATTTTAACTATAATAAACAATATTTTTTTAATTTTTATCATAATTTTGATATTTTATCTAAATATGTATACATTATATTTACAGTGTGTATGCATCAAGGATGTTAATATGTGTATTTTGAAGGTTGCAGTATCCCCATGATTTCAAGTCATGAACTGCCCTGAATTTAACATTTTTGAATTGCATTATTCTATTATTATTATATCTTAATTAATAAAGCCTTTTTCAATTGATGCATAAAGATAAATAATATCATTTATACATAATCTTGAAAGATTAAATATACTACGAGCAGTCAAAAAGTTCCCGGAATTTCATTGTAACTATTTATTACCACAATATAGGTAGGTACACATTTACTTAATCGCCTTCAAAATAGGCTCCTTCAGAACACACACACTTGTTCCACCGTTCCTGCCATTGCTGGAAACAACGATGAAAGTCCTGTTTTGGTATCTTCCGATGTTCAGTCATTGCATTGATTTTGATGTCTTCTACGGTGGCAAAATAGTTACCTTTGAAGCCCTTTCTGATCTTGTGGAAGAGCCAGAAATCCGATGGTGCTAAATCAGGTGAGTAGGGAGGCTGGTAGTGGAGTGGAATGTTCGTTTCTGCAAGCTATGTCCGCATAACAAGCAATGTGTGGGAGGGAGCATTAGCGTGATGCAGTATCTATCCTCCTTGCCATTTCACAGGATGTTTTCTTCAGATTGCCTCCCTCAATCGTTTCAAAACCTGCACATAGGAAGGCATTAACAGTTTGTCCAGCTGGTATAAATTCATGGTGCACCACACTTTCATTTTCAAAAAACGCAATGAGCAACACTTTTGTTGTGGATTTGATATGACATGCTTTCTTTGGTCAAGGAAAGGACATTGTGTGCCATTCTGATGACTCCATTTTTTGCTCCGGGTTGTACACATACACCCAGGTCTCATCACCTGTAACGATTGTCTCAAGAAACGTCAGGTCTTCTGTGCTTTTTTTCAAAACATTTGACTGCAGTCAACAAATTAGTTTCCACTCCTCTACCAGCCTCCCTATTCACTGGATTTAGCACCAGCAGATTTCTGGTTCTTCTCCAAGATCAAAAAGAGCCTCAAAGGTAACTGTTTTGTCACCGTAGAAGACATCAAAACCAATGCGACAGCTGAACTTTGGAAGATACCAAAACAGGACTTTTCATTGTTGTTTCCAGCAATGGCAGGAGCAGTGGAAGAAGTGTGTGTTTTCTGAAGGAGCCTATTTTGAAGGCGATTAAGTAAATGTGTACCTATATTGTGGTAATAAATAATTACAACGAAATTCCAGGAACTTTTTTACTGCCCCTTGTATATGATTCATATGTATAAAAAGACTTTTAAGTTAGGTTAGGTTAATTAGATTACGCCGCCATATCCTCATGGGATATACTGTATTTGGCGGCGGCCACTTGTAGAGCCCATCACAGGCTGGCCAACACCCGTGATGGGGTCAACCGGATGGTTGAAGGATGGGGTTCAACGGGCCGGGCCCGGACCCCTCCTGAAAAACTGGAGGTGTGGGACCTGGATTTGAACCCGGATCCTCCAGGGTGGTGAGCCAAAGCTTTACCATGCAGCCATCCGGCCGACAAAGACTTTTAATGATATCTATATTTAAGCATGAATTGTAGAACATTTTATTAATTATGATGGTAGTGAAATTAGTAGAATATTATATTTTGCTAATTTCATTCTATTATAATTGATAATTTATGGAAGATTATAAATATCCTACTAAGACTGATGATAATTTTTCATATGTTAGATGACACATTAAGATTAAAAATTTAATCTTTTACTTAATATAAACATATAAAAATATTTTCTGGATAATTATTTATACTAAGCATGTTTATTAAAATTGAAAAATGTTTTTGGTGCTTTCAAATGCAGGAACTCCTCAAGTTATGGATCTTCATATTTAAGAATATGAAATTTCATTATCAAATTTCAAAAAGTCTTCAAGAATTTTAACCATTACAATAGCAAAATTTTTTAGCAACTAATATAATGTAAAATTATATAGTTAGTTAAATTATATTATGATGTCTTTATAATTGGAAATTTTCATTTAGATCTATTGAAAAAAGAAACTTCTAATTGATCCAATTGTGAAATATATTACAAAATACAGTATATAAAGTTATTTCAGTATTTTTGGAGGCAAAATAACAGCAATATCAAAGTTATGAGCAAAACTTATATACAAATTAAGTTTATAACTTGAGATGCACATGCATCTTTACACATGTTCATTTTTAAATTACCATAATTATTTATTAAATAAATTTAATGGCTATTCAGTGCAATAAATATAAAATAAATATAGTTAAGTATTCCATTTGTACAAAATAATATCATAAAATTAAAATTGAGTTCTAGCCCTGATAGAATAATTTAGATTTTAACCATAAGTTTTAACAATTATTAAAATGCATAGTTAATTCCAAATTATTCCAATAAAAGTTATTTTCTGATTTTGTTTGTTTTATTTAATCGGAGATTGCTCCAGTTATTCTATTGACAATATTTAACTTTCAGCTTTCATCTGGATTTGGCTGGTATTTGCTTTGAACAGATGTTGCATTCAACTTTATTTATCACGGTTTTAAAATAAAACAAGTACAATAATTGAATTTTATATGATTGTTAAATCATATTATACAGAAATTTATTTCTTTACATATTATGCAAATTGCTAGATTTCAAAAAATTAAATTGATATTTTGGCATTGATTTTCAATTTTGATTATTCTGTAAAAAATCATTTTATATATTTTTCAATAATAAGCAATAATTTGCATAAATTTTATTTAAAACGTTTAATCATTTGGAATTTATGGAAAAATTTTAGGAAACAATAACGTATAATTTATTTTTGTAATAATAGATATTTTGTAGACAAGAATTTAATTTTGAATGAATTGTTATATGCCATAAATAGAAAGTGAAATTTTTATTGAAATATGTTTATAGAAATTTATTAAATATTAGTTCAAATTTTTGAATTAAATACATCATAGAAGTAATTATTTATTGAAAAATTATAGCGCAAATAAAAAAAAAGTATGGCGCACAAAACTTATTTTTATCAGGAAATCTTCCAGTATAGAACCAAAATAGTTTATGCGCTGCTAGCGTAACAATCGTAAAATATTTTTATATAAGTAATTTATGTACATAGAAGAAACATAGAATACTGTTTACTGTTTATAAGCATATATATATATAATCCGTAGAAGCGCCCCCACAATAAAAGTATTCGATTTGTAGCGAGCTGGAGAAGAGAAAAATCGACTGCAGCAGTTTCGATCGATCGACGCAGTCTCAGTAGTTAGAATTTCCACTTCTCAGTCAAGTCCGTCATCCAGATTCGTGGAGAATCGCAAAAGATCCGTCGAAGGATTGACATGCCATCGATGCAGTCCGAAATCATGATCATACCTACACATAACATACAAAGGTACGAAAGACCTTGACTAAAAATCATTTAGTGTGAGCGCGTTTTGTTACTGTTACGTCACAGCCATGTTTGTTTATTATCTTACCGAAAATTGATTTTTTAAAATATTTTTTACCCTTATTATAATTAATATAAAATTCAGTGATATTTTTCATCATTTTCGTTCGCGTTTTTTATTATTGTGATATATAGAATAGATTTTTTTTATGGATGATTGAATTAAGATACATTAGTAGTGTGTATCATCATCGAATTTTGACGAGAAGCGGAGAGCTGCTCTCTCTCTCATTACAGTTTTATAATAGAAATAGATTATCTGCTAGCTCTTATAATTATAGGCTATAAAAATAAAAAATATCTTTTGCTTCCTAGATATTTCCGATAATTGGTTTAATGATCTCAAGAACTGTGTAGTATATCGATTTTAGAGGTTGTTATGTGTTTTCTCTCACACCGTTTGTATGGAAGAATTTTTTTTTCCTCTTTTCATTATCGGGAAAAATTCGGTAGTTTTTCTCTAAATTATTTTACCATATAAAATTTAGAAAAGATTAAATTCGAATTTGAAAATTTAAAATTCCGAAATGCAGATTGGCGGAAAGAATTTCGGATCGGCCAATAAAAATCGGTATCGATATGACATAACTTATTAAATTATTAATCAGTTTTCACCAAAACATCGTCGTGTAAATTAAAATATAGAAAATAAACAAGATTTTTTTTCTGTTTAATCCTATTTTGAATGGATAAGATTACAGAAAAGGAAGAGAAACAACAGCTGAGACGTCGGTTTCCATGACAACATCTTGTTTATTCCTTTGATTTGTATTACGCTTGCGTACTTGCCCGGAAGAATCCATCATAAACATTTTCACCCCAGGGAGATCGTGATGATTTGTAATTTTTCCGCGTTTTAGTATGTTAAATTATTTGCTTTATATTGATAGATCGAATAAATGAGAATATAAACATTTTTCATGCCTCTAAAATTTGATTCTTTATCGATCAAATTAACTAGGCTACAAGAATATGATTATTAGAATATGCGTAGTGGCTGAGAATTTTATCTATTTCTTTGATGTTTTTGCATGTGAAAAACGGAAATTTTTACAGGAAACTATATTTTAACATACTTTTTTGTCTACTTAATTTTTGATGCTAAACCTCTTTAACAACTGCAAAAATGTTATGTTTGTATAAGAAATAAGAAATCAAAAAATAATCTCGCAAAAAGTTAAATAGCATACTGATCACTCTTAAAAATTTGCAAGTAAGAGGAAACGGAAATTCTTTTGTATTTATAAATATCTCTTATATAAATAATAATTAAAAAAATTGTTGGACAATATAATTCAAGAGGATTTAAAAATAAAGAAGTTTGGCCCAGTAAAAATTATTTTAGAAGAAACAAATTATTGCGATTTTAAATGAATTAGAAAGTTGTAATGTGTCAGAATGAGGTAATTGCTCTCAAAATATTAATATATCCCCTGCACAATATAGTGAGATTCCATGAAAATCATTTAATCTTGCCAAATATTTATTCTTTCAGTGTAACAAAAAGCATTAAAGAAAAGAGTGAAATTGATGCTGGAATTAACTCAAGAAATATTTCACCAGATGATTCTGATACATTTAAAGATAGGTAAGAGCATTATTTTTAAATAATATTTTACATGTCATTGTATTTTATCTTGTATTTTGTTTGATGCATTTAAAATTAATTAACAGTGGAACAGAAAAAGAACAATCAGACAATCGCCAGAAAAATAAGTTCAAATCTTTTAGTAATATAGATGGCAGTGATCCTTTAACAGCTGCTCACTATTTAGCTGAAACAGTTGATTTTCCTGATAGTCCTCAGCATTTAAAGTTACTGAAACGTAGAAGTAGAGAAGCACAGGTACATTTTATTATCAGTGAAAATTGATATTTTTAAAACTTAAGAATTTTAAATATGTATCAATTAGTAATATGCTTGCAGATTTCTATCTTTGTAAAATGATATTTACATAAAGTAATTTTAAGCTCAATTAAAGTTCTTCATTAATGTATGTGGAAGTTAATAAGAAGTTTATGGGGTTAAAATTTTCTACAGTATGATATATTAAATAATATTTTTGAAAGAACAAAAAAAAACTTGTTTTAAATAACTTTATAATTTTTCCTAATTTATCTGGAATATAAATTGATAAATTTATATAATAGTTTACATAAACTTGACATTATTTCATTGATTATTGAATGAAATGTGATATTTATAATATTTCAGGGTATTACTGATGATGATGAAGATGATGATGATACGTCCACTGTAGCTGTCATTTCATTATCAGAGAAAGAACACTTGAAATGTGGCAAGTAAATACTTGGGATAAAATTTAATATTTCTAATTATTTAACTTTTATGTAATAATTTACATTTATAGAACGTCCTACAACATTAAATACCAATTGTTCTACCACACGAAGAAGAAAAATAACTGTCAATCCTGATGTCCTCAGCTCTGATATGCGAGATGAAGACCAGAAGTCTCTTTCTTCTTTAAGTAATAAGAGTGATGTTGATGTCTTTTCACCAATGGATGATTTGGTTACACCTGATGATATTGATACACCAGATGATTTGGATGATTTTACTTTAGGTAATAGCAATTTATCTCTTTCATTTTAGTTATCAACAATTGTTTAAAACTTTATTTTGTTACAGGAAATGGTTATTCTGGAAGTGATCCTATTCCAGAATTATCTGCAACAGAAGAAATTATTGAGGAACGAAATTGGAAAACATGTTTTGTAGGAGGAGCAGAAAGGAAAATTGATATGAAAGTAATAGAACCATATAAGAAAGTATTATCACATGGAGGTATACATTACATTGAACAGAAAATTGTAGAAATGAAAATATAACAAATAAATTGTAGAAATGAAATTATATAATCTTAATATATTATGCAGGATATTTTGGACCTGACAGACATGCTATTATAGTTTTTGGAGCTTGTTATCTTCCTGATCGTAGCCGGCATGATTATGATTATGTCATGGATAATTTATTTCTGTAAGAATTGTTTTATTTGATTTCAAATTATAATTACAAAAGTATTTTATATATATGTTTTTTTTTTATTAGATATGTGTTAACAACTTTGGATCAATTGGTTGCAGAAGATTACATTCTTATATATTTTCATGGTGCCACGCGACGCAGTAATATGCCAAGTTTTGGGTGGCTGAAACGTTGCTATCAGATGATTGATAGAAGGTGATGATTATTCAGGAATGGCATCTTTATAAAATTCTTAACTTGACAAAGTTTTCTATTTTCAGACTTAGGAAAAATCTAAAAGGATTATATCTTGTCCATCCAACATTTTGGTTAAAAACTATTGTCATTATGACTAGACCATTTATAAGGTAAATTTTATTTCATATTTTAGTAAATATTTTAATTAATAACATTGTTACTTTTGTTGTTTTAAAAAGTTCCAAGTTTAGTCGAAAGTTACGCTTCATCAATAATCTTCAAGAATTATCAGATTTAATTCCAATGGATCATGTTTGCATTCCAGATATTATTAAAAAGTAAGTTTTATTGAAAGTTAAATTTTATATATAGATATTTATTAAATTATAATTTTTAATAAAAATTAAAGATTTGATGAAGAGAAAAATCAAGATGCTTAATTATTTTTAGAGGTAAGATGAAATATATTACTACTAAAATCTAAATTTTAAATAATTTATAAATATAATTTTTCTTCCCATTGTTTTAGGAATGTTACGTTATTTCATTAAGAAAGAGATATTGTTTGTGACAAAAGTAAATATATCTTAGCAATCTTAACTATTTCTCATTTCATTTCTTTATAATTCCCCATTAGAAGATCTTAGTTTTATATACTGTATATGAAAGACATATAGTATTTGTAAAATGCCTAGATAGTTTAAAATCAGAAATTTTTCCAACATACAGAATTTTATTAATAAGTTGAAAAAACCAAATATTAAATTTTGGATGCAAAATATGGTAAATATTTGAGATATTTATATAAATATATATTAATATATAAATAATCCATTCCAAAATCCTCAAACATTGATGTTCTTCCTTTAAGTGTATTACCAAGATGATATTGTTAACCTTTCATAAGCCGTTTTACTCCTTGTAATTCGTGCTTTTAATGTGCCATTTAGTTTTTTCAGCCTTTATCATTGTTTTAGTAATATTTTTAAATGTTTAGTTTTTATAATTTTAGAATATATAAATTGTAAACATTGTAATATAAAAATTGTTGAAATCTTCCTATTTAAGAAGAGAATATAAATGTTGCAATCGAGTACCCATTGCTTCCGTCCTAGTTTAGCTCACTCATTCTTTTGTCTTCTCTATGCCAAAGAGAAAAATTTGTTTTGTCTGCCATTTTATCAATTTAGACATCATTTATGTTGCACCAACTATTTGTTTCCCTGTCAATCATAAAATTTATAGCACGCACCAATAATGTGATATTTACTACAAATATGTTTTATTAGATCACAAAATGTGACATTCCACAGAACTTAACTTTATGCTCACTCCATGATCAAAGTGGCCTAATGCGTGCAATTCAAGTTTGTTTTTAGAACAACTCTGGATAAAAAGGGATATGTTATTCCAAATATGGAATTAATGTTTATCAAAATTCTCATTTTGGCAGATAGTATTTTAGATCTTGTAGATTTTTACTGGAAATTAAAGTTTTTGTTTTGAATACAAATTGTAAAACTGCATATTTATAGCAACTTCCTTGAATTGCAATGTGTTATTCCTGCCATATTAAATAATGTGTACAGTTGTCTGTTATGTACATTGCTTTGCTAAAGATCAGAAATAAAAATTCAAAAATGATTTTATTCTTTTGTATTTTTTTAGCATTACAACATGATTATGTTTTTGCAATTTGATATTAAAAGAACAACTTTCAATATTTAAATAATGCTAACTTTACAAAAATATTTTATTTATAACTCTCTTGAAAGGAAAAACGTTAAACATCACTTCTTTTGACAAATTACATTTATAATTTTGGCAGTGTTGAATTATAATACAACAAAAAAATATGGTTAAACTTTACAAGTGTAACAACTCTATCTTAATTATTAAAATATAAATTCTATTGTTTCATAGCATTCAAAACAATATGCTATTTACAATTTTATATATACATTTATATATTAATACATTATGTCAATGTCTGTTATTGCATTTATTATTATTTATCATGGATGGAAAAACAATTTCATACTAATTGCCTAAAAAAGTTTAGGAGGAGATCAAAAGTAGTAAAACTAATACCAACAGCTATGGGGCCTTTCACCCAATTTAAACTGAGTCCTTTATAGAGTCCAATTAGCCCTTCTTCTCTAGTTATTTTTATTAAAGTTCCCATTATTGTTTTGTAAGGCGTTCCAGTCACTTTTGATGTCTGCATACGTCGCCTTACTATATCCAATGGATATGAACTGCTCTGACCAAACAGTCCAGCAATAGCACCAAATATCATTCTGCAAATTGGATTAGGAGGTGTACCATTGAAATATTCTGTTAAGAGAATACAAAATAATAAGTTTGAATGTCATATTCAAGTATTATGAAAATTATAATATATACATATACCTGTATGTAATCGCTTTAATGTTTCATATGTGAAAAAACTAGTTCCTGCATAAGGTATCACTCCTATTATAGTTGGTGTATACCCTCGAAAGAGAGTGACTGGTCCTTCTTGTTTCCAAATTTTAACAAAAACTTGAGATAGACTATTGTATCTGTATTAATTCATAAAAATATATTAATCTAGAACAAAAAATAAAATTCATCTAAAAGAATAATTTTTATTACACTGTTTTACAACTTAGTTTTACAAATATGAAGATTAATTTATAATACACCAAAATATGTTGAAAATTAGAATAATATTGGAGCAAAATTATAAAACTTAAGTATTTTTATAAGGAAGTTTGTCATCCTTTTAATATCTATTGCAAAAGAATATATATAAAATGTTTTTGTATAAAGATTTAATATTTAATATTTTTTTTAATAATGTTGTAAAATAATTTAATTAAAAAATTGTTTTTGTGTGATTATTATGCTGCACCATTATAATGAAATGACACCATTAATGATTTCATTAAAAGAAGAGATCTATCTCATTCATAGTTTATCAAAATTAGTATTTTTGAATTTCATTAGTTTGTCACAATTTAATACTACTGAGAATGCAAAATTCTTTAAGATAAAATTTTAATAAAAATTTAAAAAGAGATCTATCTCATTCGTAGTTTATCAAAATTAGTATTTTTGAATTTCGTTAGTTTGTGACAATTTAATACTACTGAGAATGCAAAATTCTTTAAGATAAAATTTTAATAAAAATTTAGTCAAGCAGCCATTAAAATTAGTCTAAAGGTTTATCAAGTATTTATTAGTTTAAATGACATTTATGTTGCTCTTCAACCAGAATATATATATATATTTGTTTTCTTTAAAAGTCATCAATATCTTTAAGATATTGACTTGATTTTTTAACTTATATATTCTTGTGTTGCTCTTCAACCAGAATACCAAATATATATTTGTTTTCTCAGTGAATCTTCTTTAAAAGTCATCAATATCTTTAAGATATTGACTTGATTTTTTAACTTATATATTCTATGAGAGTAATTTTTAGTGATTTTTTTTTTTTGATCAGTGAATGCATGCAGTTTTTTTTAAATGTCAGAATTAAATAAATATGTCTATGGACTATATTAGTATTCATATTGAGAAAATGAAATTAATATAAAATTGAAGATCTAAACAACAAATTGTTGCACAACTGAGATTTTTATTAAAAAAACAAAAATTCAATCCAAAATTTGTTTAATTATAAAAATTGAAATTATTTCAGTATTACTGCAATATAGACAGATTTTAAGAGAGTGTCCTTATTCATTCCTTAAGTCAAAAAAAAAAAAAAAAATTTGGAGTAGTAAAAACAAACAAATTTTGGATTGAATTTTTATAATTATAAAAATTGAAATTATTTCAGTATTACTGCAATATAGACAAGGAATGATTGCACTCTCTTAAAATCTAAGTCAAAAAAAAAAATTTTGAGTTTTGAAGGACAAAATTAGCATATTAACCGTCTTAGATGAATTTTGATGTATTAAAAGAGGAATATGTAAAAATTAATACTCACTCTTCTTTTTGGGTTACTGCTAATCTTGCTCTGGCTAAATCTAAAGGATAAGTAAAAGTGCTTGAAGTTATTCCAGCTAGAGATCCAGCCAGAAATGTTTTCCCAGGACTTGCTTTCCTAGGAAATGAAATTTTAATAAATTACCAATTTTAATTTATTATAAATTTTAACAAGATATCAAGTAAGTTGTTTTACCTTCCTTCATTTGTGTGCACTTTTAATATCCATATTGAAATTTTAATAAATTAAAATTTATAAATTAAAATTGGTAACAAGATATCAAGTAAGTTGTTTTACCTTCCTTCATTTGTGTGCACTTTTAATATCCATTTCCATTGTTCATGTGCTGAATATTGAATAGCAGCATATGGAACTATCCGGGCCATAGTAGCAGAGTTTCCACGCCAAAGACTAGTAAACCCATTACTTTTGTAAGAATCGACTAGAAAGCGTGCAGCCTGGCGAAAAGAAAACTGCATCTTTTGAACTAGAAAGAGCATATTATTAAGAAACTTTATTCCATTTGTAATTTTATATAATATTATAATCTACTTACTCTGGAAATTTATTTTTGTGCGATCCAATGGTGCAATTGTAGTCTTAGCCAGTGCACCTGCTATTGCACCAGCAGTCATTGATATAGTTACTCTCTTGCCAGTCGACAACTATAAAATTATTAGAAAATCAGAAAATTGATCTTTAAGAAAATCATTAGGTGATCATTACTTCATACCTGATCATTAGTTTCATCTGCCTTTTCTTTAGACATGATGTATAAACTTAATTTTGGTATATTTGATTCCAACTCATTTCTAAAATAAAAACAAAGCTAATTATAGTTAAACTTCTTATGGTAACCATATGTTTTATTTATCAACTATCATAGAGTAAAAGACAATATCTTACTATTTTTGCTTGTTCAATCAACTGATTTTTACAGCATACTCAATCTCTAGATCAGTTTAGCTAAATTTAAGAAACAAAATTTAAATGCATTAATATTCCAAATTTTTAACTCAAAACTTTAACAGGAAGATATGTAGAATTTAAAATCATATTTGGATTATTTGCAAACAAATAATAATAATACAATAGGTGCTATATTTTCAAAATTAAATGAATTTATATACAGATATTTTCTTTCTTATGAACATTTGATTTATGATTGCTCTTATTATATTCCAAATTTTGCTATTTTAGTAGCATATTGACTAAAATTACTTTTTGTTTTTATTAAAAATTTACAGACAAGCCTATGGCTGAATGTTAAAGTGATCACTTGCCACCTTGAAGGGCATTTTAATTTCAGATTATTTTACTACCTTGGAGAATCCAGATCAAATCCAATCTTCTGTTGTCTTTTGCTACTAAAATTATCATCATTGTCAGCCATTTTCAATCTATAATGGTGGTATCAAAACATAACCTGATCATAAATAGGGAAACATCTATACAATGAATAATGCCTAAAATGTCTTTACAAATAAATGATTTTAAATTAAGATGAAATATTTTCTGTATTTTATTCTTTGTCAAAAATTAATTTAGTAAAAGGACTTCACAATAGCAGATTTATTTTATGATGAATAATTAATTTATCTACTAAAATATTTAATTTTAAAAATGTCTTCTTAATGATATAATAGCATTATTGGTTAAGAATTAAATAATTATGGATTTATATTTCATTCATCAATGTCAGTTTATAACAGTATACTTTACTGATAGGACAACCTGAAGGAAAGAAGTTTAATCAGATAATGAATAATTTGCTAATGATTTTATTTCTTATATTTACAGTGATACCTCGGTTCACGAACACAATCCGTTCCTTGACCCTGTTCGTGATATTAATATTCCAAATTTTTAACTCAAAACTTCTACATATCTTCCTGTTAAATTTAAAATCATATTTGGATTATTTGCAAACAAATAATAATAATACAATAGGTGCTATATTTTCAAAATTAAATGAATTTATATACAGATATTTTCTTTCTTATGAACATTTGATTTATGATTGCTCTTATTATATTCCAAATTTTGCTATTTTAGTAGCATATTGACTAAAATTACTTTTTGTTTTTATTAAAAATTTACAGACAAGCCTATGGCTGAATGTTAAAGTGATCACTTGCCACCTTGAAGGGCATTTTAATTTCAGATTATTTTACTACCTTGGAGAATCCAGATCAAATCCAATCTTCTGTTGTCTTTTGCTACTAAAATTATCATCATTGTCAGCCATTTTCAATCTATAATGGTGGTATCAAAACATAACCTGATCATAAATAGGGAAACATCTATACAATGAATAATGCCTAAAATGTCTTTACAAATAAATGATTTTAAATTAAGATGAAATATTTTCTGTATTTTATTCTTTGTCAAAAATTAATTTAGTAAAAGGACTTCACAATAGCAGATTTATTTTATGATGAATAATTAATTTATCTACTAAAATATTTAATTTTAAAAATGTCTTCTTAATGATATAATAGCATTATTGGTTAAGAATTAAATAATTATGGATTTATATTTCATTCATCAATGTCAGTTTATAACAGTATACTTTACTGATAGGACAACCTGAAGGAAAGAAGTTTAATCAGATAATGAATAATTTGCTAATGATTTTATTTCTTATATTTACAGTGATACCTCGGTTCACGAACACAATCCGTTCCTTGACCCTGTTCGTGATCCGAAAAGTTCGTAATCCGAATCAATTTTTCCCATTGCAATTAATGTAAATCCAAATAATACGTTTTTTGTCCTAGAAAAAATTTTTAACATGTTATGGCTTTATGTGTGGAAATAATACAGAAAGGAAATAAATATAACAGTAATTTATTTTATTTTATAATTATATTTATGAGGAAATATTTTAATGGTTGTTTTTTCTGTATACATTTTTCTAACTGCATGGTTAAGATATATTTTTCATTTTTTTTATATTGTTCTTAAATGTTATTTATTTGGAGGGGGGCTCTTAAATGTACATTTTGTATGCTTAGAGAAATAAATTAAGAATTATACAGCACACAGGACATTCAGTCAGATTGACTGGGTACAAACACTTTAGCTTTCCATTCAGAGATTCAGGATCAATATGGAATCCATTCCTTGAAAAATTTATATGCTGTCAATGGGAGTTTTAGTTTCAGTTTGTTTCAATTTTCAGGAGCCTAAGTCCAACATTCATATGAAGACTCACTGTACTATTTGAATAATTTTTCATATATAAGTATTCTTATTACAAATATAATATTCAGATACAAACTTTTTAATTTACAAATTAATAATTCAAAAACTGCACTTAAAATGAGATTGGATAAGAGGGAGTCTACTTTAACTGATCTTATTTTTGTCAAGCTATGAGTAGGGAAAAAAAGTCATTTGGAAAGAAAAAAATGCTTGAAATTATATCTTATCAAATAGCAAAATAATTCTGCTATTGATATAATTCCTATCAAAAATTAGCACAGTTTCATTATTTTTGCATCAAAAAACAAATAATAAAATCATAATAGTAAATGAGATTACCAATTTTTTTTATCTAAGTAAATGTTGTTTAAATAAATTTTATAGATTGAAATTATAAAATAAATATATATATATATTTTGCAAAATACCATTTATAGGTTGTATGGTTAATTAATCCAAAAATACATTCATTTATCTGATCCAAGTTCAAATTCCAGTTCCATAGGGGCTGGTTAACACGTTTGTACACTGTATATTGAAACCAGAGATATTTAACTTATATTGCATTATATAAAATATAGATTACATCAACAATTGGTTCTGTCATAAATTCATGTTTATGAAACATCCAATTATAAGGAATGCATATTTGTAGCTCTGGCATCTTGAAATAATCATCATAAAATTTTCAAGTTATTTATTATGTATATTTACAGCTAAACTATTTCACAGTCATAATTTTTAATATTTTTTTGTATAACTTTTGAAAAATTCAAAAAATTTGATAATGGCATATTTTTCACTAATTATTTTCATGAAGATTCTGTATAGTATTATACATTAAATGTAAACAACTATTATTTTAGAGAAAGAGGTAGTTATTAAGCAATCCTTGTATAATATGGTAGTTAGGTTCCTATAAAATCACATAGTGAAAAAACCATCTTATTTGAATTAAAGTTTACTGCAAATTCTAAATCATGTTCTAGAAATACCATGCCATTTTCACAATTTTCTAATAGTGTTAAGAGTGAAAATGTGTTAGGCAATACCTTAAAACAATGTACTTCTATATTTTTATTAATTAAAAAAATTTTTTATTAAATCCATATACATATCTTAGAATTTCATTATTTTTATCCCAAATTTAAATGATTTCAAATGCAATATTTCATTCAGTAACAATTCTGAAACTGACAATATTTTATTATAAAATATGCTTAAAAATCAAGTTTTTAAAATTTATTTTTATATTCACATTCTTTCCTGATGACAGAAAAGATTGCAAATATAAAAATGTTTAGAAATATTCAAATATCCAATATGATGGTTATTTTTGTTGCTATAGTATGAAACAATCTCCTGTAACAAAATCGTTAATTTAATCTAAATTTCTGAACTTTATGAAAAAATTTATTAAATTACATTATAAGAATTTAATTTTGTATGCTCTAGAAAAAAAGACTCAATTTTGATAATCATAAGTTGATGCAGACATTTTGATAATTCATATAATCTTATTAATAGATTTGGTAACATCAGAAATGCACATTTTGTATAATCATCATATACTTTGGACATTTTCCAACATCATCTCCAAACTGTATTATGATGATTTCATCTGCTTAAACAAAGTTAATATTCTAATTCCTATATACTGATGAATTTTTATAAAATAGTTCAAGAGAAAGTATTTCATTTAAATGGTTATATTAACATTCAACACTTATAGTAGGGATTAATTTCTGTTAGAATCTACAAATTTAACAATCTGAAATTATATGCTCCGTAATTCAAAATAATTTTAATTATACCTGTATTATTGATGTCTTTAGAATTAGGACTCTCTTGATTTAATAGAAGGAAAAATTATTCAAGGAAAATAAGAACTCTAATTCAAATACTGTAAAAATAAGAGAATTACGGAAAATAATTTATTTATAACAGAGAATATAGGTTTTGGATTTTAAATGACTAAATGATTTCATATTTTATTATCTATATTTTTTTACGATAACGATAGCATGAGAGATGATTTATTTTAGTAATGGATACCTATTTAAAAAATCAATCCGTATCGTGATTATCGAAATGAAAAAATAGATATGGACTTCGAATAAAATGTCAGCATTCGAAGCTGGTGCCAATTTTGTACCCAAAAAACTTATATTACAAAAATAATCATCATCAGCTGAACGAATTAATATATATATATTTTTTAAATTTATTATAAGATTTATCGTATAAAAACTCTCTCTCTTATTCTATCAATTTTTCATTTTCTATAAACTTACAAATGGATATAAGTAGTTGGAGGTTGTTGCCATTCTTCCACTTGGGTCAAAGTTTTATCACTGATGTTACTAAAGTTTCCGGAGAAAGCTTTTCCTCTTCCGACGCCAGTTTGTTCCAACTTTACTCCTTTTAATATTCAAACTACTACACCGCTCCCTGGCGGCCAGATTCCGTAACTCGGGAAAAAAATTCTATTATTTAATATAGTGTATTCGTAAATTTTGAGAGAATTTTTTTTCTGTAAAATAAAACTCGCGAAATTATATCATCATTATTTCCAATATATAATAATTTCATCTAATAAATTTCGCCATTTTTAAAAACCGAAATAATTTATTCCGATAAAAAATTTTTCTTGGTCCAACATAATTCGACATTTCTATTGTTTATATCCTTAAATATCTTCTATAAGAGGAATTATAATCCATTCTATAAAATGGCTAAATTCGTTCCTTAGCAAATCTATGCATTTTATATACTAATTTATTCTGCTATTGTTTCCGTTCATGTAAATATTAGAAAAACGACTTAAAGTCGAGAGTGAACAATTTTAAAATATTCATAGATGCAATTTTCTATATATATATCAGTTTTTTATTACAATCTCTCTAAAATATAACGTGTAACGAGCGATTATTACATTAAGAAAATTATGCAATATAATTAAAATCAACATACTTCTATAAAAAAACAAATTACGTAATTATTTTTTCCGGAAATTCAAAATACGTTCTTCCGGTATAATTTATCATATTTGTGACAAAACATTTTGAATTGATACGTATCTTAGTTTCTGTAAGTTGCCATTTAGAAAAGCGATCAACATAAGTTTCATAATTCAAATATTTATGGATCAGTGAATGCATGCAGTTTTTTTTTAAATGTCAGAATTAAATAAATATGTCTATGGAATATATTTGTATTCATATTGAGAAAATGAAATTAATATAAAATTGAAGATCTAAACAACAAATTGTTGCACAACTGAGATTTTTATTAAAAA
>AYEL01047541.1:0-20655 GCA_000484575.1 Olivierus martensii
GATGTAGGAAGCGGGAAAAGTTATATAATTAAAACGTAGGAAGAGGGAAAGTTTTACATTGCAAGTATAGGAAAATGTTCGGACTTCCGAAAATAGACGTTTAAAGCGGGAAAGTCGTACGATACGGGAACGCACGAGCGGGGTTTCACTGTAATTACATAATTACAGCGCCGTAAGTTTAAATTCGCCCTTAGGTACTTTTGAATTTTTATATGGCCCGCTACATCCTGATAATTGTTTAACCGGCCCGTGGCATAAATGCCCACTCCTGGTTAATTGCCCACTCCTGGTTTACATAAATCAGTTTGAAATTTTAAAAATGTTTCATAAATAAGAAAATAATTGCCCACTCCTGGTTTACATAAATCAGTTTGAAATTTTAAAAATGTTTCATAAATATTTATAAATATTAGTTAATTAATTTTTTATGCGATTTGTTCTAGCAAATTTGATTATAAAATATAATTTTCTTTAAAGAATTAAATTTACATCTAAATATTTACTTGCGTCTCTTAAATCCGATGCCATTCATTCACACAATTTTCAATATGCATACGTGATGATGACTCAAGATCTCTTAATAAATTAATTATATTTATGAATTAATTATAGTTTTCTCGTAACATTAAATATTAAATTTTATAAGGGGCTATAATTAAGGATACTGTCTTTTTGAGTTGTATTATGGTAATTGATGCTAATTACAGGGGTAGATAAGTTTCTAAAAAACACCGTGTTGTGTGAAACCGTATTATAGGAGACAGAGACAATATAAAAAGACGAGTTACTTTCCAAAATCAATTAAAAATAAATAACTTTCTTTAACAAAAGGAAAGAGAAAAGTATACATTCATTTAATAATTGTATCTTCCCTAAGGCTGTTCATTAAAAATGAGAACGTTGTTTCTTTTTAACAATAATCAACTTCTCTTTCTGAACTTTTTTATGCATTTAAAGTTTGTGTATCTTCTGCTGTCTGCAAAATCTGTAATCTAACCCGCTAGAAAACAATCGTTTCTTAACATATACCCAAAAAAATTTATGAATAGAAAAATTTTTCTTCTCTTTCACATTCCTCTATTGAAGAAAAAACTTATTCTTTATCCAAGAATTGAGCGTTTAAAACACAAGATACTCAATGGTCGCCAATTAACTCAACTTCAAATCGAAATCGAAAATAGACTGCATATCGTCCCTCTCATGGCAAACTAGCAAAATTGCATTTATGACTAATTTAGCAAAGTATTTCTCAATGATTGCATTTTATGTGAGTATTGTGTGTCCATAGTATGGATTTACAGAAATTAATGAAAATATATTGTTTTATAGGAGAATAAACGTCATTTTCTAAATATGTTAAGTAAGAACCGTTTTGTAGAAGTACTATGTTATATGTGGATTTCCGCAATTTTCAAATCTTGTTAGAGCGAAACCGTGTTATAGGAGAAATACCTGTGTTGAAATAATTTTGTCCTAATTTACGAAATTAAAGGTTATTTTAATTTATTTGAATTGCAAAGTAAGAATCATTTTTTGGCTCAAGAACACATTAAATAACCTTTTTTTTTATTTGAATTAATGATAAATTTGGCCCCGATTTACGGCCCCCCTCTATATAATGTATAAATAACTATAGAGTGATATCACTGTGATGTCATTACCACTGCCACGTGATGTCATCGCTATAATAAATAAATTATAAGGCAAAAGGTGTTCGAATTTGGGATGTCGTCACAAGATACCACGACGTAATCATGACGTAACAAATAATTGACGTCACATCGCGACGAAGTCAACCTCACATGATATTGATAAACGATCTCGCGATTTTATATTTTAATAAATTCAGAAAGAGCAAATAAATTCTACCAATGGTAATTCAATTAGTCTGATGATGATATAAAATTTCAATAAACATTATTTGAATTAATGATAAATTTGGCCCCGATTTACGTTCTCTCTATATAATGTATAAATAACTATAGAGTGATATCACTGTGATGTCATTACCACTGCCACGTGATGTCATCGCTATAATAAATAAATTATAAGGCAAAAGGTGTTCGAATTTGGGATGTCGTCACAAGATACCACGACGTAATCATGACGTAACAAATAATTGACGTCACATCGCGACGAAGTCATCCTCACATGATATTGATAAACGATCTCGCGATTTATATTTTAATAAATTCAGAAAGAGCAGATAAATTCTACCAATGGTAATTCAATTAGTCTGATGATGATATAAAATTTCAATAAACATAAGGTTTGAAATAACAAATTAAATCAATGCAGGAAATAAATTACCAAATAAAATAAATTATTCCTAGGGACAATACAATGAAGATCGGTAAAATGATTAATTTTTCATCATTTTCCAATTAAAATAAATTATTCCTAGGGACAATACAATGAAGATCGGTAAAATGATTAATTTTTCAGTAGGTATAGAACACAATATCACAGCATTACCAATTTAAATTTTATTCCAAATAAATCTTTTTCAGATCTAATTGTGGAAAGATATATAAACTCAAAAGTTTGTGAACCTTTTGGAAATTGTGAGGGTTATATAAAGAACAACTGAACGTCTGAAACTGTAGAAGATATCGACATGCAAATAATCAAAACCAAGTTTTTCCTAATATACTATATATGTTTCTAAACTATGCCTGGGCAACACCAGGCAAACTGTGCTAGTAAGATATATTTATTTATTTACACCCAAGCTTGTGCATCAGGGCGCCTTCTAGTGCTAAAACTGACAAGCATCACACACAAACAGAAAGGAGACAAATTAAGTAAGGCAGAGTTGGGTAAGGACGTACTTGGGGGAAATGCATTATCGGGATTTTTTTATTATAAGATAATCGAAATTTTGCTATTTGATATTGTAGTATTCTACTACAAGTTAATATCGATTTCGATATCTATGAAGATGAATAAACTATTTTTTTGCGTGTGTTAACTTGCAGAACGTTGTATAAGATGAAGGATCGAAATCTTATATAACGATCGGAAGGAAGAATACCTAATATGTATTTATTGAACTGAAGTAAGTCTTGATAGCGCAATAGCTGTAAAAAACTAGGCAATTTCAAATCATCTGTCACCGTATTAGTTATGTAACGCTGTTGGTTTAATTTGGTAATTTCGATATCGCGTGATTATAAGCAGTAATAATTCTACTAACAAAACTTTGTGATGTAAAGGAATATATACTGATACCATAGTTGATGTGAGAAATAACACAAGTTTGGAAAACAACCTTAAAATATCTTTCAATTTAATTCTGATATACTGATAATCATTGAATTTTAGTAATGTAGATATCATTTAAGGCTAATCATTTCTGTGTTAATATGATTATTTAATGAATAAAGAAAACATGAACGATAACCTATAAAAAATATAGAAAAAATAACAGAAATTTTATAATTATAAAAAGATAACATTCAAACTTATATTCTTTGGTTTAATTAAATACTGTATACTGTGTATCAGTTCTGAATGCTATTGTTTAAGTTTTCCATCAAACAATGATTTAATAATATAATTTTGTAATGTAGGATATTCTGGAACGAAGCAACCGTAATAAATTATGGCAGCTGAATTTAATTAAAAAACATATTATTTCAGTTAGTAAAAAATAGCTTAGTAAGTTTTATTTATTGGATCTATTAAATATTAATTTACCAATTGACAGAAAAATTATTATTCGTTGCAGTTAACAACCTCCATGTTAATCTCAAACAAGGCTTTAAAAAATTATTAATATAAAGAATGGTTAATTTTATTTTGTAATGAAATTTGACTTAAATTTGTTATCCAGTTTATTCTGATTAAAACAACTATAACAAAGTATTGAGAATATTAAAAAATTGAAGAAAATTAAGACGGCCAGAATGGTGCCAAGAAGATAAAATTCGTTGTCATTCTTCTTTCAATCTCCAGTTAAGAGGACATATTGCAGAAGTTAGATACACTCTTCTAAATGTATCATCTTTCATGCTTACTTTTATATTTATTCCACCATTGTGTGTGGTTTGTTTGCATTGTTCTTAACTTTCAGAAGAATTCCGAGTATTTCAGATAAAATAGCTTGTCTAAACATTTTTTTTGGAAAATTCCAATTTATCCGTCAATCTTTACTTTGTCATTCGATTTCAAGCAAATAGCTTTATTCACTGTTACATTTACCACAATAAATTACGTACTCGATAGCAATATTATCGGAATCGAAAATACAAGGATACTTCAGATAGTCCGAAAATATTGATTATTTTACTTGAAAAATTAAGTTTAAAATGATCAATAAAATAAATTTCCGAGCTTCTGTTGGTGAGTCAACCGTAAGTTATTATCTCATATAATTTCTTATAATGATAATTTTTAATAACATATTTTCAGGAATAGTAATAATTTATTAATTTAATAAATCTTGCATCTAATATCGTACAAAGATTTGATAAAAAAGAATACTTTTTTGCTGTAGGCATAAGTGTTATTTATTGAATCATTATTTTATCAAAAAGGTAATCTTTCCAATTTCTTAAAATAATTACAGTTAGAATTCAAGACTATTGATGATTGCAAAATTCCTTTCATCAATCATTGCCTTTTATTAAACAATATTATCAAATCCTGATTATTATGATACAAATTAAACCAGTAAACAGTTTTAAAATGATAAAAAGTTTGAAACAAACCATATTTTCAAGAGAGGATAACTTTCAAATGCAATTATTTCGACTAATCTTGATTTATTTAATTTAGAAAATAAAACTAAAATATTAAAAAATAGCTGCATAATATGGTTCATAAAATTATACTTTAAAGGTAATCGATTGAAAATGAATAGTAAAAATATCATAAAAGTAAATTTAATTTAACAAAAAGTATATTTAATAATTCGCAATTTATTATATGGTACTTAATTTTTATTTAGAAAATTACAAAACATTATATTAAAAAACTTAAGAAAATTATAGTATATAGTAGGGGTGGCCATCTTGTGTGTTGTTGCTATCGATTTTGGTATATTAAATATAGTCCACAAACTCTTTGTTAAATTAAGGAAACATTAGAGAGCTGTATCCTAAAAATCTTCAGCATTTATGTCATGGGATCTTCTACTTCATGGCATAGTGTTCCCTTTAATGTGATATATGTAACAATAATATATCAAAGATATATATAGTAGGGGTGGCCATCTTATGTGTTGTTGCTATCGATTTTGGTATATTAAATATAGTCTACAAACTCTTTGTTAAATTAAGGAAATATTAGAGAGCTGTATCCTAAAAATCTTCAGCATTTATGTCATGGGATCATCTACTTCATGGCATAGTGTTCCCTTTAATGTGATATATGTAACAATAATATATCAAAGATCATAGGATCTCTCGCCTAAATGCTAGTCAACATTACATGTTTTTCAATAAGTAAGCAGAAATTTGGAATATGTTGCGATGTACTGAGAAAGCTTCTGCAATCGATTTTAGCCATGCCTGGTATACAGTATCGCATCGTTTCACATAAAATCACTTACTGTATATTGTTAAGTTGCAAGTATAGGTTGAATATCCCCAATCCGAAATTCCTAAATTCGAAATATTCTGAGATCTGTAACTTCTCTTTCCCAGCAGAGAATTCAGCGAATCATTTGGGACCATTATTTGTGCTGTGAAAGATGAAACATAGTTTGAGAGTAAATAGCGTTTGGCGCATTGTCGTGATTCAGTAAATCGTCAAGCATTGTTACTAAGAGATGCCTGTGACTACTTATTTTATATTGTATTGTTTCTAAAAAATGTCAAAACGTTCTAATAATGTTAACCAGCGCCGGATCTAGGGTGAGGCGAACGAGGCAGTTGCTTAGGACGAAAATTATGAGAGTGCGCGAAAATGCAGTTGCACAAGCTTAATTATATTTATCTCGACAATATTCGTGCTGTAGAGTCGATTTATAAATGGTGGGATGACATTTTTGTATTTTTCTAATGGATAATACGTATCAAGGGAGAGAGAAACCAGTGCGAACTAAATTGTTATTATTTACACAGTATTTCTAAACAAAATAAATATTTATATTTCCCTCACGTTTTCCGCATTGCCATATCGCAATCAGGATATCATAATAGCAAATATGCTTTATTTATTATTATTGTTTTTAACATAGATAACACTTTATTTTCATTAAAATTCCAGCAGTATATAGAGTAGACCGGAGTAAGATGACGAATTTGATATAATTCGGAAACTATTCTTTGATGGTGGTTCATGCATCTTATGCTGTAAGCTGCTGTGCCTACCCAGTAAGTACCGGAAGAGCGGTGGAAGGCGACAGTTGATTTCTACAGCGTCACGAATGTTTTTATTCAGTTCTATATAAATTTCCCCTTGATAAAGATACAGTTTAACATAAACACAATCATATATTTAAAAGTTATGCAGTATTATATGTGTGCGTGTGTCCATTTAGTTTCTGTTATTGATAACATGATGATGGGGGTAAGATGACAATACGTTATCCCATATGCTCGTCATCTAATTCTACCAAAAATTGATGCAGAGCTCCGGATTTTTTCCTTACATCATAATACTGTATAATACAATTCCATTAAAAACATCTCATATGTAAAAAAATAAGCCAAGTACAATATTACAGGAAACAGGATATTTGTGAAAATTTAGATGCGGTTATTTTGGTTGATGTTATCATATTATTTTCTTAAATCGTCAAACAAGTAGTTGCATCTAAATTGCAACAAATTTAGATGATAAGATTGCCGCGGGTCACATCACATTTAAAATAATTTTTAAATTACATTTTAGAGTAAGGATTCAGAAATATAGTTAGGGTAATTAAAAGCATTGTGTAATCAAATGAACATATTTCAGAAATATATAATTACTACATAATTGCTTTTAATTATAAATGTTTTTAATTTAATTCCTCGTTATCAATCTTTAATTTTATATTAAACATTAAAAGTCACATGTTTTGTAGTGTGGAAATGTAATAGTTTAAAAATGTAAAACTATTTACATTTTTAAATAAGTTAATAACACAACAAATAAATCTTTAATAAGCCCGTTAGCACGTCTTTTATACACGTCCTTCAAAGAGGGATTGTTTGGAACTTGATTATTATATTTGTCTATCCAAAAAATACAGGTTCTCATTTATGGCTTTTTGTTTTTTTGGTAAGAAATTTTGCACAAAACGATATAGCCCTTGCAGGAAAACACTTAGTTTCTGTCACCGATATGACACAAACTAAGTGTTTTCCTGCAAGGACTACATCATTTATACGTATACGACGATAAGTCAAATCGAAAAAAAACTCGTGCAATTACATTTCATTAAAATCAAACTAGTGTATAATAGTATATGACATAGCTATGAAGCAAGAGTTATATTATCTCATAGCATATTGTTCACATTTTCATTTTGTTAAAAGCGTTGGGGGCCACAAAATATCACATAGAGGGCCGCCAGTTTGACATCCCTTCGGTAACAGTGATAAAATTCTTCCAAAGATAGTAAATACATTTACATTGTTTGTTGTACAGTATTTATATTCTTACTTTTTATATCGAGTAAAAAAGGAATTTTTCCGAAAGTCTGAATTTTCGGAGTCTGAAGTTTGAATTCAAAAATTCGGAAAAAAAATCCAAAATCCGTAACAGATTCGTCCCAAGCTGTTCGGATTGAGAATAATCAACCTGAATAGCAGAAGATTAATCTTCAAAAGAATTGTTAAGAATCATATTAAACATAATTAATTAAAATAAAATGTAATATTGTATACACTAGGCAACTAATAGGCAAATTTCTTAGATATTTGAAAATTCCATTAATTGTAAAATTCCAAGTTGTATAAATATTTTTATATTAGTTATATAATTCTTTTTATCGAAGCAACTGTTTGTTTATTCTTTTTATAGTACTCAAACTATTAAATTAAGATTTATTAATGTCTAGATATAATGCAGAGAAAAATTTTCAATTATTTTAGCAGTGCATAGTACAGATATTAAGCAAACAATTCTTGAAATAATACTAAAAAGTTTGATAAAATTTTTAACGTGATTTTCGAATAAGTATTATTTTCTATAAATTGATTGGTTGAATAATATTTGATTTATAATTCCCTTATACCTTTCATTAACTAATGAAAAAAATATCACGAATTTCTAAAATATTGCATATATCTTATGATTTTGTATAGGCCTATACAAAAATAATTGATAATTTTTGATCTTTAACGGTAATGATTAATCACTTCTGCACTCACACTATTCGCAACAATTTTTTCTTCATATACTTAGGATAATTTCTAACATATATTATACTTAAATCTGTCAGTTAAACTAATTCTGTCATTATCTTAATGAATAAAGTTTAAAAATAATCTGGTTTTATTTTAATTTTGATGAAGAAAAGAACTAAATCCAAATTTACTCAGTTTAACTTAATGTATGTACACATCTCGTTGTGAAATATAATTTCAAATATCCGCGTCATGTGCAAACTACTTAACGAAAATTAAAAAAAAAAAAAGGATTATACAGTATTTTGATATATGATCAATAATGGAGCCATTTTTTAAAAAACATTCTTTTCACAGTAACTTTGTACATGGGAACATGTTTATTTGATCGCGTTATTACTAAGTTTAGTGTTATATAATAAATTAATTATCAGAAAAAAACTTATCTGGTAATTAACACATCAGACAGAATGCATTTTTATATAATTTATAGAAAAAGCAATATAACAGAAAATTGTATCAAAAAATAAAAGATGAAATAATTAATTTAGATTATAAATTATAGATATAAATTAATTTTCATTGTAACGATAATCTAACAACTTAAAAATTAATATACACAAATATAAATAAGAAAATTAAAGTGTTTCTTATTTATATTTAAACTGTTCAAGTTTTATCATTCTAATTATGATTTTTTAACAACTTTCTTTTGAAGCTGTCGAAATATCGTTTGTTGCAAACTTTGTTTAATTAACATAATTTAAAGCATTTCCTATAAATCAAACATTTATTTTATAATCTTCTGAATAAAAAGCATACTTAATTACAAATAATTTCTGAGAAAACCTTCATCTTTAGGTAAAAATTTCGGTTATATACAGCAATAAGTCATAAATAATGTTACTAGAAGTATTAGAGAAAACTTATTCATTTTGGTCACAATATTAAAATTTTTCGAATGTTTGGTTTGAAACATTACAATATTTTGTTGCATTTTAAAATTTAATAAACAATAAAATTAGAGTGAACAAATAACAGAATAGGCTGTAATTTTTTCAATCTAAGGAGCGAAGGAATTTTTCCGAATTTTTTTTTATTGTTTACTATATACTTAAGTATTTCGATTTCTATCGTAAAAATTTTCTATTATGTAAAAAAAGAACATTAATAAACCAATGAATTCTTTTTGCGGCACTTTGTTCTATACATTCTTAACTTGTAACTTATTTTTTTTTTTATCAAACAAAAATATTTAAATACTTTAATTTATACAGCACTTTATAAAACGAATATTAATTGATAACAGCATTTTTCATAAATTCATAAATTAGAATAAATAATTCTTTTTTCAGGTAAAAATCACTGCAAAATTCATATGTTCAAAAGACATTTAGTAAAAGAAAAAAAAACTTAAAAAAATTAATTTAACTACCAAATTTTGTTTTGCCATCAAAAAATTTTTTATTAAATTTATATTTTATTTATTTACTATATTTTTTATTTTTAAATTTCCATTTTTTTAAATCGCTATTCTCAAACGAATTTAATAATTGTTTAAACTTTAAAAAAATTTAAAAGATATATATACATTTTTGATTTGCGAAAAAATTCAATTATTAAAAAAGTGATAGTAAGATTACTTAATTAAATTGATTATCTTAATTAAAAGACCCGCAAAACGGAATAATTACATATAATGTTTCGTTTAATGTTCTTATACCGAATGATTAATGCATCTACGCTCTGGGAATCTCACACATAGATTATCTTTGATAATGTGACCGTATATGTATAGAGAGTTCGATAATTACCGACTCTTCTTATTCCAGCAACTGGATAATAAATATTCTCGAAGTTAGGATGAGAATATTAAAACTAAAACAGTTAGAGATAATACGTCCTTTTACGATAATAAAAATGAACTATAATTTAGCATTTTCTTTAAATCGTGGTTACAGATTACGAATAATAATTAAAGTTTTACTGTTCATTAAGATTGGCACAGAATTTTCTACAAGAAAATAATCTTTCGTCGCTAAAATGGAGGCACACTTTTGAGATAACGATTACGTTAATTATAATGATTATATTATGATAATGAAATAATTAATAATTTATAGATAACTTGACAATATATCTTATCGTTTTTTAATAATATTTTAGTCTCTTGCTCTGTATAATAAATCAAAAAATAAATTTAATTATTGACTAGATGTAAGTTGATAAAAGTTGTAATAGCGTAGTGTTTAATGGTATTTATTAATTATTCTTTATTTATTTAATTCATGTAAACTGAAGTTATTATTTCAGTTCAAATTCGCAGGCAATTATTATTATTATTATTGTATCATTTTAATTTCTGAGATAGTTAAGTTTAGAATATTTTAAAACTGTTGTTTTATGTAAATATAATTATTATTGTACTTTTTATTGTAAAAAAAGAATATGTTTTGTCATTTAAAACAAACTTACGGCTGTTCATTTTAATAATGTTAAATGTAATTATCATTAAATCAGATTATGTAACAATAAAAAATGATATCCGTTGTTATAAAGTAAATGAAAGAAAGTAAAATTTTGTTTGAAAACTCAGTGAGAATTTAAACATGCTATTATGTGATTAAAATGTCAAATTTTTGTTACTACAGAGGAAATTTAAAAATAACTGCCATTTATAATATAATCTGTTGTTCTTCATGAAAGTTATATCATGATAATGCGTAATACTTAAAATGGAAGTTAATAATTATTTTAAAAGGAACAATAGCTAAAATTTGATTACTTATGAAATTTTAACTTGCTAACTTTATAGAGAAGACGTCCGAAAATCAGTGAATTTAATTGTTGAAAGTAGATGCTGTTTGTTGTAACTGTACTATTATTACTATAAAAGTATCTGTTGTATTTTTATAATAGCATCTATAGGAAAAAAAATTAGTAAATTGTTTTATAGAAATAAAATAATTATCGCCGAGAGAAAGTTTTTTAAACCATAATTGTGTAGTTTTAACAGTTTGGCTTGATGATAACTCTACTTGTTAAACGGGAGTGAATTTTCTAATTAGTGTCAAGTAGGAGAAGAACAAATCAACATCATCCTTTGTCCGATGATACTTTCCCGATTCCACAGGTGAAGGGATGATAATCTAACACGGGATTGGTGCAGCGAACGACGATCGATGGAGAGTGATAGTGCGTCGTCGCTAAGCTCGTAGCTGCAGTCGCGGACACGTGGGTCGCCGACGCAAAGCATTCGCGAGGATGTGGTGCGTTGTTAACCAACTTCGTGGAAATATTAATGGCTTTTCACGCTTAGATACCGAAGTCAACAACTTCTCTTAAAGAAATGGCTATTTTGCATTCATGCTGTTGTCGGAAATCTTTGAGAACTGGCAGTTTCCTTAGTGGATTCTTTAGTTTGGTAAGTTCACTTTTTCTCAGTTAACGCATTCTATATTTTTCAAAAAAGCTGCAGTTTATTCACATAAAAGAAGTTTGGATCGGACTCCGAACGTAAAATTCGAAATGTCTAATAAAAACTAAACGAATTTATCCTTTGTTTTCAAACTGCAATTATTTTCTCATGTTTACGTCTTTTATTTGTTTTCCCTCTTTTATGGGTTTTCCTCACAAAATAAAGTTATTTTTCATCTTAAAAATATTACACATATCAGATTTAAATAAATAATATGAAATTTAAAGAATAATTAATATATATTCTTTAAATTTTATTTCTATAAAATTTTCATTCGTGTTATGAACTTTCAAATCAATTTGTTTACAGAGATTTTAGAATTTCATAGAAAACAATTTCAGGAATTTAATATTTCACCGATTAATTGTCTTATAAATTTTAAATATTTGTCCAAAATTATATTTAAATATACGATAAACTAATAAAAACTAACATTTACCTCTTCTAAAGAGAAAATTTACAGACATAAAGTTGTATTTTTTGAAGTAAGTGGTGACAATGAAAGGCGTTGAAAAAGTTTATACACAAAAAATTTTTAAGCTGGAAGATTGAATTAGGTGGACATAAATGAAATGTTTCCAGACATTCAATTTATCAGATGTTTTACAGTGGCGACAACAAAACCTATAAATCAACTTCTGCTCTTTGATTTAACATCCTCCTTTAGTATAACAATCACTACTACTTTTTTCTTTCACTTAAAAATTTTCAGTGTTTGTAAAATTTTATTTCATAATTGGTTACAATCTTAACAAAACAAAACTAAAAAATCTCTCATAATAGCTTTGATTCCTTAATGTTATATTTCATAGGTTATTACGATAATTCTTTCTAAAGAAACTTAATATCTTAAGCATAATAAAATTATAAAGAAGCAAAATAATCTTGAAAATTGGCTCACATCACGAAATTTAGTATCTGGAGATCATCAAATAAAATTTTGTAATTACTTTAATTATACAATAATTAGGGTACATTTTGAAATATAATTCTGCAATTATATTCTTAATATCATTCTCCTTTTTAAAGATAAACTGTTTTAGATTCTTGCATAATACAGATTGCTAATTAAATTGTCGTATTAAATTTTTATGTTCATTTACAAAGTAGAATTTAATTTTCAATTCATATTTTGTAAAGAAAGAATGATATTTTAATATGAAATACGTTCATTTACACTTAAATTCGTATTTAAATTAATTTACGTTTAATTGTAAAGCAGATGAATTTTCTTACAGTATAAAGTGTAAACAGATCTTTTAAAATCTTCTTTTCATATTGTCAACTTATAAAATAATTTTTATATTTAATTTTTAAAAATATGTTTAGCGTAGTTTTGTTTTTCCATATATCTTGCAAGAAATTCAATTTTGAAATATCTCTGCTTTTTTTTAAATGAAGATTTGTTATCATTTGGAATTTAAAGTTATTCTTGATTTTTCCGATAGAATGTCTTCATTTGTATAATTTTGAATTAAAATTTAACAACACTTAGCTATTACTTAGAATGCACTAAATAATCAAATCAGTCGAACTTAAAATGAGTAGGAGAATACAACTTTTATGAATTTTGATGAAGCTGATAATTCACCATATTCCATTGTAGGAAATATTTGTTTAGTAATAACGGAACTTTTTTCTTTTGTTCACTTTGAAGTTAAAAGGAACAGAAACATTATCATAGAATATGATAATTCATCATATTCCATTGTAGGAAATATTTGTTTAATAATAACGGAACTTTTTTCTTTTGTTCACTTTGAAGTTAAAAGGAACAGAAACATTATCATTAATAGAACAAAAGAACGGAAATTTTCGTAACTGTTTGCTTTATTTTTCGCGTAAAGATAAGCATTAATCTGGACATCAAAATATGATAATAAACCAGAAGAGATTTTATCGTAAATTATTACGAAGAGTATTACTATTTTACTAGATGTAGTAAAATATATTGTCTATAAAATTTTTATACTTATGCTGCATAAACTTTTATATATATGCTGTGATTTTGTGCTGTAAGGGATTTACATTTTGTATATAAACACAAGTAAAATCGTGGAGAGTTTCAGAAAGATTGTTATCGTGTTCATACATAATATAAATCGTGAAGTCAAAAGAACTATGTATACTACTCTTCTCATGAAATTCAAACCTAATGATCCAATTTATAAATTTTTAAATTTAAAAACAGTTTTTTCGGTCGATATTTGAAAATATACCTGGTAAGAATATACCTGATATTTGAAAATATAAATCTGGTAAGGTTTAAATCGAATTATTTAATTTAATTCAGACATAAAACCGTAATATCTAATAAAGAGATTTTTAAATGAGGTTTTAAATTTTTTTTATACTTTTTCAACTCTATAGTATTCTTTCGGTTAAGATAAAATTAAAAAGACTTTTTTTTAACTATCTGTCTTATTCATGAGATAATTGAAAATTCACAATCGCAGTCCATTGAATTTTATAGGCAGAATTCTGAAACTGGCCTCTCAATCTTCTATTTAAATGCTGTAATACAGCAGTTCCGAAACTGTAGTCCCTAGACTCCGGGGTCCGAAAACATATTTATAAGGGTCCACGAACTTTCTAAATTACAAAAGAAAAAACTTTTCAATAATAATCTTAAATAAAAATTAATAAACCATAATCACAATTGCATGGAAAATGTAAATTAAATTGAATATAGTTTAGATTCTAATCTATATTTATTTTTGCTTGAAGAAATAAAATATATGATAATTCAACAACTGTGGCCCGCTAATTTCTTTTCCTTAAAAAGTTTCCATAGAAAAATCTTGTTTAAGAAACATTGAGAGTTTAATAAATACCAAATCTTTGTATAAAAAATAGTAGAAAAAATCTTTGTTAAATTTATGAAAATATATAAACAATTATTTTAAGGATGTTAAAATTAAACTCTTGTAATTGTTTCAGTGCCGAATTTTCCGAGTATAAAATTTAGGCATTTTTTAAATTTGAGTTATATCTTCAAACTTAATTCAAATACGACAATTTATATTTATTAATAAAAAATAAATTTCAAATCGATTTTCATCAAGCTTTACGGGCTTTTTTTGAAAGATACATCTTTCTATCCAATAAGGGCACTATTTATGGCTTTGAAACTCCATCAAAAATTATATTACGTTATGGCACATGAATTTACACCATAGCGTATTCATATCCACAAAAATTCATTTGGCGACACAAAAAAGTAATCGAAGAATGGTGTTTAGATTCTTATAGAAAAATAACAAATATATATATATATATATAACAAATTCTATAACAGAATATCAAGTTAGAAAGTAAAACTTTTCCATGCTTCCATCCACAAACAAAATAAATCTTAATTATTTTAACGTATAATAAAAATAATTAAGAAAATTTCTCTTATAATATATTGGATTTTTAAAGTTAAATTCTTAATAATATTTATGGTATAGTTACATTGTTATATTTTCTACATTAATTTTGAATATTAATTTTCTTCTTTTAAAGTTTTATTTAAAAAACTGCTTTAAGAAACTTTCTATTGAAAGAACTCTCATACAACTTTTGCTTTAAACAAACTCGTAAATGCCAACAAAGCCAAAAATTTTTAAACAAAGTACATACGAAGAAATAATGTCATTGTCATCTTTTTAAAGTGGTATTAGCCAACGTTTTATTTGTTTTCTTTTCATCAATGTTTTTAATAATATTAGAAACAAAATTATTCTTTATCATGTGAATGACACATACATAACGCTAATGCAAAAAACAAGTAGCTTATATGTCAATTTATTTAAATAAATTTCAAAATGGATTTCTTTCATTTTTTTCATTGAATATTATTTTAAAAAGATTTTTGATAACCCGAATGTGACATTCAGTGAATAAGAATGTCACATTCACTGTAACACTAAATAAAAGTATTAACAAATGGAAAGGATTTTTAATATTATTTTTTATGCTTAAAAACTGATAATTTCTGAATAGAAAAATCAAATATTATAAAATAAACATTATAAAAAAAAGATTCTCGTATTATATTATACAGTATTTCAAAGGCAAGTTTTTCTTATTAAATGATACAGTTATAAATGAATTTTATGATATTTAGAGGCGAAAATTCTCCAAATAACATTTACATATATAATTTGGTTTTTTTTTTTGATATTAGCAATGAATATCAGGTTATGAATAGAGAGAAGACATGTTTGCGAGGAAATGGCTGGCATTTCTTATTTTGTAGAGATGTTAAAGGAAATAGAATCGACTTTTCTCAAAAAGGGCATTATAAAGATTTTAAGTCATTTATCTTTGTTAGGAAATTCTTTGAGGAAGTAAAGGTGTACCATTTGTGCATTGGAGTGTAACTATATATGCATTAAGTAAAGATATAATATATTTTTATATATATATTCGGTTTCAGTATATTATTTAGTTTTTATGCTTGCCAATAATGCTAACATTCATTTCAAAACTGTAAATTATTATAAAATGCATTTATTATGACAGTTTTCGGATTTATTACATGAATCTTTTTTATACTTTAAAAAAATATTAAATCAAGTAAAAATAATTTAAAAACAATAAGATATATTAATTTAATATAATTTATTATTTTCGAACGACTGTTAGCTTATTAAAAGTGTCTATAAACAAAATCTGAATCATAACACAGTATTTAAAAGCTCAGCTTTAAAATTATTCAGAATAAAAAAATAAATAGACTTGTATGGGACAATTGTAAATATTTAATACTTAAAGTTATAAATCTTTATATTCACTTATAAATAATTTATAGTACATATCATGCTTAACTTTTTAATATTTTATTACGTATATGTACCTTTTTATGTAAAAATAATGAGCAACTTTAGTGAAATTCAATAATAAGCAAATGCTATACGTTATAACATACAGGATTTCTATAAAGTTCTTGTGCAGTTTTAAATTTTAATAACATAAATTATAAATGAGGCAAAAACATTATATAAAATGAAAAATTTATCAGAAAAACAATTTATTTCAGGTTTTTGGCATGCTTAATCTTACAATTGTTAAGTTTCCAGGTACTAACTTAGAAGCTTTAATATAATATATTTCTCTACTGAATCCATTCAGTTTAATTAGAATGGATTATCTGAATAAATAAGAAAATAAAATTAAAATAAATTAATTTTTTGGTTCATAAAAAATAACTGGAACGAATTTCTTCTCTGATGCATTTTATAAATTGTTTTTATCATATATAATACGTAAGTTATTAAAAATTAAAACTGCACAAGGATTTATAGACTGTATTTTTTCTATACAAAGATATAGAAAATAATAATAATATGATTTATTAATTAATATAACACTATGACTTATTTTTACTACTGTATTTGAAGTAATAAAAATTTCGCCAATTATTTTATGGAAAATACTATTTCAGGATAATATATTCGTGTTGTGGTTTTGGCATATTTGCATCAGGTTAGATTTGGAAAGTTTATTAAAAATACAGGATTTGCAACGTTATTTAATCAATCATTTGTATATTATAAATTATAAGAAAAGATATATACAGGCAGGGCCACCGAGAGAAATTTTCGGGCCCGTGACAAGTCTATGGGACTGGCCCCACTTAAAATAGTGCATTATTTTGGTTTAATAAAAAAGCTATATAAAACATTAAGCATTTATTTAAAAAAGTGAACAATATATTCAAAATTCGACATATTACATATCATGTTATACATAAAATAGTTTATTTTGGCATGCTTTTGATGCTCTGGCGGAGGCCTACAATTATCAGACACGTTATGTGACACTTCAGGACCCGAAGGTCAAGCCCTTTCCAGTGCCGGACCTGTGACAAAAGTCTCGGATGTCACCCCCTTTCGGCGGCTCTGTATACAGGTTATAGATGAATAATTTTGACTTCCCGAATTATTGAGGCTTTATTAATTAGAGCATTTTAATTAATAAAGCTTTAATTCGAGATATTGATCAATCTAGCATATTTTATTTGAAATGTGGAAAAAATGTGAATTTAAATAAGTTTCTAGATTTAGTTTTTTCAAGGGCATAATGCAAATATATATTTTTGACATATTTTACAATCAATCTTCATTTTTATATACAGTTTATGACTTGTGGCAATGAATAAATTGATAATATTCAGCTAAAATATGTGAACAATTCTTATTTAAAATTATTCTCAATACACAGAAAACAGTTATAAATTCCAGAGAACTCTGTAACATTAAAAATAATCCATATTAACTATAAATGAAAATTTCTCATTTCTAATTTTTGATGTTTTCAAATTATATATAAATTAAATATTTGATAATATTTTAAATATTATCTAAATAAAAATATAGCATTAACACAGTAGCCAGTATAAATTATATCAATAAATAATTGCAAGCTCGGATATCTTGATTCTTTGGCATATTTTTATAAAACGAATAATTTTGTTAATACAATTAGATAGCTATAATATATTATCGTTTGGTATAATAATTAATTATTCACACTTTTTTTCGGTTTTTTACATGTAACGAAAAATAATATTGGCTAAGTAATGCATGTCATGTAACAAAAAAATATCACTTTGCATAATTACTTTTAGATGAATTCTTCTAATATGAATAGAACTACATAACAGATCTATATTTCGCTTTAATAATAAAATATCTGAAAATTAAACGGAAAAATCGAATCATTAATCTAAGATTATAATATATTAAATTTAGGAATGATCAAAATTTTAAAGGATTGGAAATATCTAGGAACAAAACAATAAAATTAAACTAATTGATCTAAGCTTATCTACAAACCGATCCCAAAATTAAGCTAATCTCTCGTGATATAAATTTCTATATGATTAATGTTAAGTCACTGATACTAAAATATGTAAATTTAATTCGTTACGCTAAACTACGTGACCTATAAAATGCTCAGATTAAATTCTAAGAATTAACAAGAAAGATTACTCTCTAGACTTAACTGAATTAAATTAATTAAAAATAATAACTTAATTTTTTTAAATATATAGAACGTAATCATACGTATTTAATAAAGAAGTTAAATCCATGTTTTATTAATGTGAAACCATAAATAAAAATAGCAGAATAGCATTAATGTTAGTCTATTATTTTTATTTTCAAATGAACATATTTAAGTTTAATAAAATGAATAATAATACAGTAGAGCGTCGATTAACCGAAACGTCGCTTATCCGAATGTAATTTTCAATTGTGATACGCAACAGGTCTCCGCCAATATTCTCACCCTACATTGTAGAGTGAGAATTTTGGCGGAAATCTGTTGCGCATCACAATTGATTTAAATTACGTTCAGATAAGCGACGTTTCGGTTAATCGACGCTCTACTGTATTATTTATAGGAGTTGTAGGGTGTAGTGAACATTGTAGAGTGGGAGAATCTAAGCTTCTGTTATACGCATTGACTGTATGCCAGTGTTTCCCAACGTGGGGCGCACGTCCCATAAGGGGACAATTTGATTTTTAAGGGGGGCAATTCCAGAACGAGTTATTAACAATGAATTTTTCCATTTCTTATGGTTTTAGGGACCATATATACAGTATATAAATATGTGACATATACATATTTAAAATTAAAATAACGGTGGTTGTGAAACTTTATTTGCTGTTTTTTTTATACATTAATTCATATTATTATTATTTTTTAACAATTTCTTAGTGATTTCTTTCCCAGTACTTCAACTGTTCTTTCATTCTTTCATTTTTCTGTTGTGTCTTGGTCTAAACATGCTTCATTCATTTTTCTGTTTTTCTGTCGTGGTCTAAACATGCTTCCAAAAAACATGTGCCATGTTCTTTGGAAGCATGTTTAGACCAAGTTAATAGCCTTTTAGGCTTCCTCCACGTGAATGAGAGTTCACTTTTTGCATAATAAAAATTATATAAATCACAGGGGACATCAGGATTTTAAAGATGCTTAGGTGGGGCATGGCTAAAAAAGGTTGGAAACCACTGCTGTATGCGGAAACAATCGAAAATTAAACTACTATATATATATATATATATATAATGTAATTCTCTTCTTTAATTGGCATTAAAATACTTATTAACAATTTTAAAATGATATTAATCATAGTTTGTGATGGAGACTATCTGGCAATAGAAGATTCGTTTAAATTATGATCTTATTAGGTGGAGTCGTTTTTGTTTATGAGTTTTAATGACAAGGGAAACGTATTTGTTTTGAGAGAGATTGCACTGAGATTATAAAATAGTTTATCTACAACTATTATTGCAAGTTATGATTTATTATGGGCGTGTTTGCGTCAATAAATGTCTCAAAAATCTCACGAGAATTTTAAAATTTAGAGAATTTTTTTTATTTGTTATTTAAAAATTTCATATTATTTTAACAAGCTACGAAATATTACTATACATAATGAGTTTATTTGAGATATTTAAAATGATAAGAATCGAACAATTGAAACTACATTTATTGATGGTGTTTAAGATAGATCAGAATTAAAATTAAATTTCGCCAAAATAGGATTTAACTGATTAGTTATTTTAATCATGTTTTGATTCGTGTTTACATAGAGATTAACAAAAAAATGAAAAAGTTTAAGAACTAGTATTATACTATATACTGTTCTCTTATGGATTAAAATATAGAAAATTTATTAAAAAATTTAAATGTATCTATAATTATAAGTTATAGTAATTAATTAAAAATAAAATATCGAAAAATTTTGCCTGAAAACAAAATTTTTCATGATGATTAAATAACTTGAAAACAATTATATGTAAGGTTTTCTAAGTACTTTAATCTATATGTTATATTAATTTTTAGTTTTATAAAAGTTTATTTTTGATTTCTATTTAGCTTAAATTATAACTTTTTAAT
>AYEL01047542.1:0-37547 GCA_000484575.1 Olivierus martensii
TTATTAAAATAAAAAAATAAAATTATGTTTAATGTCATTTTACTAAATAAAATAACAAACTACAACGATAATTATAATGAAATTGTTTTCTGTTGAAGTGCTTGTGGTTACTTTAAAATTTAATATTTCTCCAATGAATTTGAAATTTTTATTAAACTTTACATTTAATTGTTATTAAATTTTTGTATATAGATTTCTAAAAAATTTCAAATTTTCTAATAATTAATTTTTGTTTATTATAGACAATTTAAATCCGCTAAAACAGTCAAAATTAAAATGATAATTTTATTTAAATCTTTTTCTTATTGCTCAATGGCTCTACTTCTATACACATATTATGTGTATAGAAGTAAAGCTAATTTTATTAATTTAATTACAATAATAATTTTGCTATATATATATATACATTCAGTATATAATGATAGCAAAATTATTGCATGATCTTTTTTATGTGATTAAAGTGTAAAAATAAATTGTCATATTGGAATATATATTTGAAAAATGGAGAAAGCTATGAAAACAGCTCATTCCATTTTATATTGACTAAGCAATGAAATTATTTTCTGATTTCCTTTAATTGAAAACAGATCAGACATACTGTAAATAATATGATGCAAATATGGTAAATATTAAATATTATAACTATGTTATGTTTATATTTTCTCCTCAAAAATATTATCAGAATAACTTACAATGCCGTATTAATGTAAAAATTTGCATTATCTAATTATCAAAATTATATAACATTCGCAAACACACAACATTATTTTCTCATTCTTTATATTATAAAGAATAAGAAAATAGAATGATATAATGCAAATATTTACATTAATACGGTACTATAAGTTATTCTGATAATATTTTTGAGGAGAAAATGTAAACATAACATAGTTATAATAAAATATATTAATATTTACCACATTTGCATCATATTATTTACAGTATGTCTGATATAAAGTCAATATAAAATGAAATAAGCTATGTTTTCATAGCTTTCTTCATTTTTCAAATATATATTCCAATATGGCAGTTTATTTTTACACTTTAATCACATAAAAAACATCATGCAATAATTTTGCTATCACTATATATATAGCAAAATTATTGCAAAGATCAAATAAAATATTCAATTTTATGCTTTTCTAATGAAGCATAACTAATGGAGAATAGAATGAATGTATAAGAAAGTTTGGCATTCTATGCTTCGCTTCATTAAAAAAGTATAAAATTGAATATTTTGTTTGATTTAGAATGGTTCTAATTTCGAGAAAATGGTCACAAATACTAGAAATGGGAAATTATTGCGATCAAAAAGCAGAACTGGATTCTCATCAGATATCCTGATGTGAAAGATATCTTTTATTAAATAGAACGCTAATTAAACCGAAGAGAGTGATTCTTAACTCTTTTGTATAAATTGAAGTCGAACATGTTGCTCTGTGCTTAGTGAAGGCGAAGATATTTATCTTATATATATGAAACATCTGAAAAGTATATTATTTTTATCAATATATACACGCCAAAAATTCCGATACAAATTTCATCTGGAGTTTTAATTTTCGAAGAAAAGTTTTCTGTTTTCATTTGTAATTGGAAAAATATATGAAATCCTAAAATATAATTCACTTCAGTTGAAATTTTCTGCATGAGTAGAAAGATTTATAAATTCATTAAATATTACTTTCAATAAAATGGAATTATTCAAAATCAATGAATTTTTAATAATGCATTTTAATTTCATTCCTAATGGGTTGTTAGGATTACCGATCATTCATTCTGAACAGCATTCACTAAAATGATTTAAATTTATTTATTTAATCATATAAAATATCTAACTTATTGAAAATATCTTCTAATGGATTTTGAAAGCTTGCAACTTAACAGAGAAAATTTTAACAGTATAAATCCCTTTCTGAATTATAACCACAAGAAATGACATCATAAATTATAGCAGAATGTTTATCTAAAAAAAGTATAAAAATAAAAAAAATTGCTCAACAATTTTTATTTTGTAATCCGATAAAATATTTTATATGCAGAAAATTTTTTTTCGGGAATTAAAACAGCGAACAAGTTTCTAAACTTTAATTATTAGTATGCATAAATAAACTTAAACGAAAACAGACTTGCCTAATTTTAAATCTCTGAATACGTTTCCCGAATTTTGATTATTTTTTGGATTATCAGATGTTTGTGTGACATTAGAAAAAAGCAAAATGGAGATGATTTCTGAATAAAAACCGAATGAAATTTTTTCGCTTACTCTCCCACTATCTGGCAATTTTGTTAATGTACTCTTTCATTGGCTATATAGTTATTAATCTTGTCATTAAACTAACATCTGATATATGAACAATAATTAAAATCATTTATGGATATTATATAATAATAAAATTAAAAAAATAAAAATATAAATTAATCAAAACATATATTAATACTGAAACAATGAAACATTAATTACAATAATTCTATTAATTCTGATTCTCTTAATTCCTCGTTAGTCTGTTAGTATGTACAAAAATTATTTCTATGACGAATACAAAAATATTTTACATTTTTAGATGTTTTTTGTCGCAGCATCTAAAAAAACATATAAGTATAATAAAGGATTATTTTTACTTGCTTTATGGATATATGATAACAAGAATTTTTTAAAACTGATTTTGTTAGGAGATAAAAAAGGAAATAAGAGAATAAAATTTAAAAAAAACGATAAAGTTCCAAATAGGAGAAAACAACGAGAAAAAATAAATTATTAAGGTACGAAAAAAATATGAAAATTACTAATGACTTTAAAAATAGATCGATTTACTCTTAATGAAAGATGTGTACGTCTAGAAAAAAAAATTAAAAACGAAAAAGTTTGAATTACACACGTGAAGATTTATTATTTTTTTCGTAATTTAACATATAAAAGTAATTTAAAACGATAACAAAACATTTAAATAAATTAGGTGAAGGTATAACTAATTATATCTAAAATAAAAACTTTCTTTTTATCAATTTATGTTATTTCACATCAAAAAATATTTTTAAATTTTGAAGAAAATTCAAGAAAAACATATTATTCTTGACATTTTGGTTTGGCATTTTTGTAATAGTCATTATAATAATAATAAAATCCTTGCATAGTTTTTGATTTTGATTGATTATTATTAATGTCTATCTTAAACTAAATGATGTTCTGACGGATTTTTGAAACGAAAAATTAGGTTTGTTATAAAAATAATTGATTGATTTTCTTCATAAAATGATAAGATAATACATAATATAAGATGATATGTTGATAAGTTATATTTCAAAGAAGATACTAGTGATAAATGCTTAACTATTATGATTGTTTTTCATTTTTAAAATTTGAAAACTGTAATGATATTTTAAAAATTTAAGATCGTATTTGGATTTTGAATGAATTTTAATTCAATTTTCAAGTATTTTTTTCTTAAGAATGTGATATATACTACTTCTTAAAAATGTATTTTAAATGATAATAAAAAAGGAGAAAGTTAATTTGGAAAAATAAATAAATAAATTATTAATAAGTATTTATTTTTATTGATTATAAAAAATAATTTTGAAATTAATTTTTACATAACATTTGAATATGAAATCAACAATTCTGTAAAACAGAATAATAAGCTATAAATATCAATATGTGGAATAATCTAAAAATATTCTGTATAACTTTTATAATCAATATATCAGAAAATATGAGATTTTCCTCTTTATAATATTATAAAATAATATTTTATTCAGTTCTGCTATAGAATAAAAAATAATTCTTTATATATTTTAAAAAAGTTTCTCAGTATAAAAAATGAGGAGTTCATAAAATGAAAATGTTTTTTCGTAATATAAAATAGGACAAAGTTTGAATTCTTTTCTGAAAAAAAAAAGAAAAAGAAAAATCACTGTTAAATCGTATAGTAGTAAAGAAAGCTGAATGATTTTCTCAAAATAAAATAAAAAAAAATTCATCAACTATTCTTTTATAAAATATATGAACAGTCACATACTCTGTGTATAAAGAACGTGTTTTCGACAGCTTTTCTGTTTGTAACATCAAGAAGAGACGACATAAAAACCTCTTTTTAATCCTATCTTCATTGCAGGATTATACCGAATGAAGAAAATAATCTTTTGTTGCAGAAACGTTGATAGTCTTCTATGTTTGATAATTCGAAATTTTGTTTTCTTATATAGTAAATAAAAATTCATTTTCGGTATCTTATTAAAAGGATTAAGTTTGTGATTAGTTGCAATTATTTCCTATCGATGAGTTTAAAAATAAAAATAATTGCGCAAATATATTTATTACTTTTTTTTATTTTCGGTTTTATGTATTCTCGATTTGATAACCTTACTGTTCAAATGATGAAGAAATATCCATTTTTATTTTTATTAGTAGAGCAACTAAATTTTCAAATTTAAAAATTTCGGATATATAAAATACTACTGAATTATTTTAAAATTTTTAAAGATATAATAACTATAATTTATTTTTAAATAATGTAAAATATTTTCTATTCTTTTCATAATGCTTAAGTACCTATATTTTTAATGAGCTAAGTTTTTTCGGATAAAAGAAAATTATTAAAATTTGTTCTTTTACGTAAGAATGTTTTTATTTTTGCTCTTAAGATTTCCTTCTGTTTATTTTAAGATAGTGCTATAAAAATTAACGCATAATTTAAAATATAGTGTTGGAATTATTCTAATTTACAGTGTCATGAAAAGAGGAGCTTTAAAAAAATCGCATTTTAATAAACGCCGCACATTTTCACAGGAAATTTTATGTTACATTTAAGCTTTAAAATATATAACTGATTTTATGTTTTTCAACATTTTAATGATATAATTATTCATACAAAAAACAAAAAAAAAAAAAAAAAAAATTTTCGTGTCAGATAATTAATGTTAAAATTTCTGTAAAAATCAAAATTTCGTTTGTGAAATCTGATTAAAAATATCATAATATTATTTAATAAATAAAAAAATAATAAACACCGCCTACAATAAACAGTGCAATAAATTCTCAGAGGAAAATATATATAGTCGATTTGTCGTTTATTAGAATAATTATCATAGAGCCGAATTATCACCCAAGTATTATAATGTTATTGAATTAATAATAACGTAATATTTAGTTAATAATTGTAATTAATTGTATAATATGTAATAATTAATAATCATAAAAATGAATGCTAATTTTGTTAATTAAACACTAGTAATATATAGAGAAATTTAATTATATTATAATTATTTGTACGATAAAATAATCAAAAAATAAAATAAAATTTCATCCGTTATTACACAACAAAACTAGAATAATAAAATTTAATGCAAATATTTACATTTAAGTACTTTATGGATGCTTGACCCGAGTTTACCTTATTAATGCTTAAAGGGATTACGACCCTTGTTATAGTTTCCAAGAGCATATTCAGTAATCATATAGAATTAAATATTTATGATTTCATCGTAATATCAGTAAAGGTATACGAAACAAGATTGGAATTCAAAATGACTTTCTGTTACTACTATTTTGGATCATTATTGAGATAGTTTCATAAGAAAAATAAAATAAATTATGAATCACATTGCAGAAAAGAAAAGCCATTAAGAGTTTGGACTTCTTGAAATCGAATAATATAGTGATAAATATGATACAAAAACTAAAAATATATGCTTAAAAGATAAGAATAATATTTTTAGTTTTATGTAAAATACAGTAATTCTGTTTTGATGTAAAATAGAAATCGATCAAATATGTCTGTACTGTACAGTTTGTTAAAAATGTTATTTTTCATTAAAAAGTTTTATTGAAGTGAAATTATTTTTTTAAATAATTTAGAGAAGGATTATTGATTTTTTAACTTATTCAGATTTTTTTGGTTTTTAAAATTTTTAATCTTTTTTTAGATTATAATTAAAAATAATCTTTGATTTGAATTTTTTTGATGGCCACTGTGAGAATTCAATTTTTTTTTCCAATGTTAATAGAAAAATATACTTAAATGTGATAATATATAATTATAAAATGTAAATAAAAATTTTAATTATATCTATTAACTAATCATATTTTTCTCTTAAAAGAATTATTTATTTTATAACTATTATTATTATTTTTTAAATTAGACTTCTATTTAGAATTTAATTATTTATAAATTAATTAGTTTGACTCAAATAAAGTTGTGATACTTATAATGATAATTTCCATTCCTCTAATTTACAATATGGACAGTTCTAATTGCAAATTCGGTAAACATGCTACTATCTATTATAAATAGTTGATGCGACGTAATGTTAAATGATGATAGTACACTTTGATGATAGAAATCAATAATTAACTCAGGTCATAAGCCAAGCTTTCGAAAAATATTTTATTCTATTCCTTAATATTTAAAGCAGCACTTTTTATTAAAGCATGGTTTTTACATGTTAAGTGTTTCTGGAGCTTTAAAAATAATTATTTTAAAAAATTCTATATAATTACTGTATCCTCTTAAATGGTTAAACAATAATTATAAATTAAATTATAATAATGTATATATTGAATAATTATTATGTTTTAAAATGATGGCATGCTCGCATTAATACGTTATCTAAAATTTAGACATTTAAATTATCACACCTTACTAAATAAGAATTTTTACGTTTTTTTAAATGCAATATATTATCGTAATTATCAATATACTTATCTTGTTTTTAATTTATAACCACATAATCGTTTCCGACTTATATAAAATAAGATAAAAATTAGCTAGTCACAATATTTTTGTCTAATTTATGATTATTGAAAAGTCAAACCGTATAAAAGAAATTTAAAAAAGCCATTAAGTTAAACAATTTTCTTTATTCTGACTGTAAAATTCGATAGCTAGATAAAGATTTATATAACCCATAATTTGTCCTAATTTATCTAACTTTTTTACTCGAATCGATGCGTTAAACAGGGAAAATGTTGAGTAAATTCGGAGTGCTAGTTTAGAATTTATAGCGTAATAAGACGTTAAAGTAATTAAAAACTACTTTACTGACCCTATATTAAACAAATTCTTCATAGAATAAATTAATCAGTGTAAAATCGTTCAGAAATGAGACTTTAATCAACGTATTCTTGCCATCATCTCTTGATTTTACCACATGGTAATTCTATTCTCTTCACCTAATATTTCCTAGCTCTTCTTTCCTATTCATCTTCATCTCTCACGCCTTCGTATCAGATGAATGATGCTACAATTATAGGAAGAGTATTGTAGCATTCTTTTTAAGGATTATTTACAATAAAATTTTATGATGGTCAAAAAATAATCTAAATGTGAAAATTTAATTAAATTAGTTATCTAAAATTAAACATAAATGCTACATATACAGTTAAAAGTTTTAATATAATTAAATCGATTTTCGGAAGCTATAAAAATAAGTTTATCTTCATTATTTTTCAAGTCTGAAAACGAGATGATCATTTTTTTTTAAATTAATTTGACTTAAGATTATTTTTTAAAAAATGCATATAAAAAAGCCTAATTTATCACGAATAAAAACATTAAACAGATGTTTAAAAACATCTTTTTTTTAAAACATTCATGCACGCTTCTGTGCAATTTAAAGAGTTTATTTCATAAAATTCGAACGGAGTAGAAGCAGAAAAGTGTTGTTATCGATAATCTATCATCTCTTTTCGTTATTAACAAACAAAACAGCGGCGTTCAGACAGATGTTTTCCTACAGAAAATCAATAGAAAGTAATCGGTTAATTTGGTTCAATATAAGCTCAGAAATATCGTGTTTAGCAATTTTTATTCATGAAAGATGGAAATAAACGATTTACCTATATAAAGAGATAAAAATGATAAATTTAGAGATAATTTGGCTTACAAATAGTAAAATTTTGTTAAATCTTTAAAGAAAATATACAGATATATTTACGCAAGACTTCAAAATTTATATTCTTAGTAACGAAAGTTTGTAAAAACATTTTTAAGTGCCTATTTAAATACAATTTTAAAGATGGAGAGCAACAAAATAAATATTTTATAATCTATTTTAAACTTTCCAAAAAATTAGCATAAGACTCAATTTGATTAAAGTTTATAAACGAAAAAAAAAAAAAAAAACAAATTTAATATTTTTAATTTAAAATTTGCGAATAAGTGATATGTTGTCATTTTTATTAGATTTTAAAATTTAATTTTATAGTGAATAAATGACAAATGATAATTAATGTTTTCTTTAATTAATAAAAGAAACTAATAATGTCATAATTTTATTGTTTATTCGTCATGTAAAAGACAAGTAATAACAATATACACTTTAAATTAGGAACCATCTATAAACTACGTCACATTATTTAGAATACTTTTGACGTCCTCCCTCCTCTTCGTCATTTTTCGTCACACCATACCAAACGTGACCCTTGATTGTGACGTCACAAGTTTGAAGATCCCCTTCTACATAAAAATGTTTACTCCAATTTAATGCAAAAATAAGAAAAAAAAAATAATAGAATAATAGTATATATAGTATAATATGAATTATACTATATTTACTATACAAGTATTTATACTAATGCTTTGTTACATATACAGTACTGTGTTCTTTAACTTCTAAATAAGCTTTCAAGCAACTGGATAAAAATGTCTTAGAACTGGAAATTTATCTTAAATTTTATAACAAATTTAAATTTATTTTCGAAGAATTAAACATAAAAATTTTGTATTTTATAAAAAAATTTTTAATCATAGAAATGTAAAAAACTCAACTATTTTTACAGTATAACGCCACAGTTTGTGGGACTCCTTCACTCTCTTTATCATTTATCGGTCACATATCTGTTACCCCTCCCTCCCCTAACAGCGTGACGTAGTTTACGGATGTTCCCTTACATGCTATTAGATATATACGTAATTAATCCCTAAAGATATTGGAAATTAATTTCGCCAGGATTTTAAAATTAATATTTCGAAATTAAATATTTTTATTTATTAAAATATATTTGTTGTAAAAGAGTAAAGTTTCTACTTATTATTAGATTTATAATTAATAGTGAACAAGATATTAATTTATTTAAATCACAATATTTGTACAAAATATTGGTACGTCAAAGTTGTCAAAACTGAATTTCTAATGTTTTTTAAATTCAAATAAATTTTCATTATAATTAAATAAAAATTTGAGTTATTTAAATAATTGTTTTAATATTTTTAACTCGATTCTAATATTTATGTGCATAGTTATAGAAAATATCTTGAACTTTCCTGTAAAAATTAAAAAAAAGTGAGAAATTGTATTTTCTTAATCATATTAAAATATGATTAAGAAGAAAATATATGATATATTAATAAATCATATTAATATTTTCTTCTAAATCATATTTTCTTAATTTTCTTTATTTACATCATGTTTAATATACAATACTTAAATTAACAATATAACATAAATATTCAGTAATTCAACAAAAGTTTAATCTATATATGTCATATTTTCTTAATTTTCTTTATTTACATCATGTTTAATATACAATATTTAAATTAACAATATAACATAAATATTCAGTAATTCAACAAAAGTTTAATCTATATATGTTTCATGATTATTAAATATAATTTATAGAATTTAATATTCACGTTTTGATATGTGGATAATATTTAATTTTTCAGTTTTTTGTTATTATTTCATCACAATGTGATTTAAATTTACTAATCTATCCAAGAAAGAGATTATCAATGTTGATACTATATAACATATACGAATCAATAATAATATTAATTATAAAATAGAGAAAATGCATCCTAGATTAATATATTTTTAATTTTTAAATAAATTTTAATCAAATATAATTATTGATTATTTTCACTTTTCAAAAAAATAATTTATCACATATTTATTTGTTCACTTCGTGCATATTTAACTTGAAATCATTTTTTTTATTTCTTCTTTCAAATTCTTTTGTACTGCACATTTTTAGTCGATCTATTTTCTTATATGTTCTTGTCAATACCAAATGCTTAAGTTCTCTTAACCTAAAGCGAGAGAAGAAAGAAGAAAAATTCAGTAAAGTTCATTTCCGAATGTGCTATTGATTCCTCTTCCGATCTCGAGAGATTTATTATTGATGTAGCAGTTCATCTTCCTTAGCTTGTCAGATTTGAAGATTCACAAGCAGTGGAAATACATAAAGAGAAAATATTATAATTTATTAAACTTTTTACACAATTTATAATATTTAAATAAATTTTTGATAACATAATAATATGCAGAAGTATTAAATATTATAATTGATTATTAAATTGATGCTTTAAAATTTGACAACTACATATATAAATCGCCAAATATATATTTGTGCAACTACATATGCAAATCGTAAGATTTGTTTTATAAATAGCATTTTTAACAATATCTAATTCGTATATACAATATAGTCCAAAAATTCTATTAGAGAAACATATACCTTTGCAGTTATTGTTGTTTAGAACTGAAATGAAAGTTTAATCTTATATCAATTTATTATAAGATCTGTCTCCGATTTATGTAGCTTCCGCATACTGTATGTAGATCTGTATTTACATAAAAATTTTCTGCTTACAAGAAAGATATGTTTTTTGTAGCGGATAAAGGTATAATGCAGAGGAACGAACATTTCTTTTGCAAATTTCATCATTTATTTTATGTACATGTATTTTAAGTTCTTATTAGATTAATTTTAGTTAACGATCATGCTCGGACCTTTTTTCTTTGGACTAACTGGAGATGTGGCATTTGGAATTGAATCCAGACCTCCAAGATGGTAGATGACTGCTTTATCACGGGATAATCCGGCTAACTTATGAATTTATTCTTTAATGTAACTATTTTTAATATCATATCTTTGTGATAAACTACTACTGTATAGGGTGAGCTTCAACATACTTATGTTTTGACTTATATGAGGTTTAGCTGAATGATCCACTTACATAAATCGATTTTTCTGATTAAATAAATTTGCATATTCAATATACATCTTTAATATAGATTATTTTGTCTTAATCCCTTTATTTTATCTTATCTTTCTAGTTTATTTTATATTGAGTTTAGTAAAAAATTTTTAAAAACTATTTTAAATACTAACTAACCAATAGTGTTTCTTTCTTAACTTCAAACTATATTCAATCAGAACTGCAACTGCAGTGTCTATTTAAGCCCGAAGGTTTTTCTTTTTATCAGAAGCCAAGTCGAAATTTCTTTAATCTGGACGAAAACCTTGTTATGTAGCACTCCTGTCGTTAAAGCTAAAACCTGTCAGATTGTAGAGGGTGTCTTAACTTTTCTCTTTGAAAGTGAATTACTCGAGGATTCGCTTCTGAAGCGTATTGATGAAGTATAGAAGCTATCGTTGATTAAAAAATAGATGCGGATTAAGCATAACTGTACAAACATCATGAAATTGATCTCTATAGATATTTATAATCGTAAAATTTGTCTAATGCATAAATATAAATTTGGAAAACAATAACTTTATTTCGACATGTTTCATAAAAAATCTAAACAATGATTAAACGGTTCAATATAAAAAATTTAAAACAATTATTTTTTAAATTAAATTATTTATTCTTTAATAATTCTTATAATGTGATAATAATCAATAAAAATCTGATAATTAAATTTTCCGCATTTCATTAATTCGTATTTTGAAACATTATTTTCCAAATATGTCTGAACGTAATCTCTTAGAATTCGAATTTAGCAAAGGAATATTCCAACTTTTAAATGAATAAATTATCAATTAAATAGATATAAGTATTAAATAAGAAAATAAAATAATTATTACTTATTAATTAAGAAAATAATGAAACTAATTTAGAATCGATTAACAGAAACGACTTGACTAAAGGAGAATATCAAAAATGATTCAAACTTGAGTTCTAGGTTAGGCTAGATTATTTGAGTAATCAATCATTAGTGATAGGATGCAGTGGAGTAGTTAGGACCGATTCCTGTATTTTAACTTCGTCTCCTCTTTCTGGGGTCTAACACTTTCATCATCGGTCGATCCAATACGTGTTCAGACGTGTAATGAGATCAGCCGAAGGATATGGATTAACAGATTGGGACTTCTAAAAACTGAAGAATAGGACATGAGTTTTGATTCCAGATTCTTCAGTTAGAAACCCCCGATCTTCAGGAGCCACTTCCGAACTTAATGCGTTTCGTGTTTGAGATGAAATCATTTTTAACTTCCTGAATGTTCAACTAATGCGCTTTTGCCTCATAGTTGACAGCTCTATTTTATTTTATTTATTTTAGATTTTAAATTAATGAAATGATTTGGAATGGGAAATAAATTAATGATACACAGCAATCACTCAAAGTGAACTACTGTATATTAAACATTTATAAAAAAAAATGTTATTTCGCTTTTCAGTGAAAACTTCTACCTTAATATTTTCGTAGCTTGCAATTTAAAAATTAAACAGGATAGAAAAAAATATATAATAAATGCTTATTATTTTTCCTTTTCTTATAAATTACTCTGGTTTGGATAAAATATGACAAGTTAAAGAAGATGAAGTGCAAAATCAATAATAAATATTTTAGCTACATAAAATCCGGATATTCTTACTGACAATTTTAAGTCAAAACTATTGGTTTTCGAGTGATGGGATTTACAATTCGATATTTTTGGTTTTACTCATAGCAGTTTTTTTCTTGATATTTCGACGCAAGTTGAAATATCGAGTTTTATCTGTTGCAATATTCATTTTTCGAGATTTTTCATCGTTACAATATTTATGTAAAAATATTCAACTTTGTTCAAATAAACTTATGACAAAATTCTTTACATTCCACTTTTGAAATGTAGAAACTGATTTAGAGATTTAATAATAAAATTCACATTTGACTTTACATAGACTAACTCATATTTGTAATTAAATTTAATTATTTGGTCCAATGCTTATTTTTCTTTTTCTGAATTTTTTTCAAAAAATTTTTATAAAGGATTTAATTTCATTTTTTCTAAATTTTCACATTCGTAATGCAAATTAGTGTCAGAAAATATTGTATAAGGAAATTTAATTTAGATATATAATACTAATGCTAACTAATGTGGAATATGTGAAGTTTTGAAATCAATTTTAAGAATCATAAGTAGAATATTGGAATTTATTATGAAAATATGAAATTGCAAAAATTTTATATACTGTATTTAAAAAACATACACTATATTTCTTTGTGAATATGGAATAATTTCTTAAAGAGAATTTTAATATTGAATGATATTCAAATAAAAAATGCGAAAAGTAGTAAAAGATAATTGTCTTTTCGATAAAAAAAAGAGAAACAAACATTTATATTTTCTAATTAAATAATGTGTTAATAATATAAAATTGGAATTAAAAATTATTTTACTGTTGTCTATGAAAGAAAAATAATTTTGGATTTTATTCTCATATTTTTAAATAATTATAAAATTTCATTATATTTTGAACTCAAAATACTGCTATCGTATGAAATTTCTTTCTGATTTCCGAATTAAATTAGGTTTAAAATAAAGTACTGTAAATAAAAAATGAATGCATTTCGAGAAAAATGTCGTAATTATCTTTCTTCTTGAAAAAATTTTGTATAAATTATGAAAACAATTTAATTTTCCATTAATCATAAATTATTAAGAAATATTTTTGTCTGAAAGTTTAAGAAATAAAATTTGCTTAAGATTTACAGAGAATATTTCCTATTTATTTTTCTCAAAAATGGGAAATATTTAATCGCTACATATATAAAAACATAAATGTTAATTATATAAGATTGTCATAAATGTCAAATATTAATAAAATAAGAATGAACAATTATAGATCAATTTTATAATTTTAATGATAAATTTCTTAGGAATCAGCGATACTGTATAATATATTTTCTATCTTTATATTATATATATATTTTTTTTAATAAAATGATTTATGATACTATTATTGATGATACACGATTTTCAATGATATATCATCAATGAAAATTATTGCATTGTTGCTTATAATAAACGATTGTAAGTGACGTTTCATATACAATTTCTTCTAATCTCTGCATGCCAATTTTAGATTATTTAAACGGCTGGTTTCTACAAATATACAAACAGAATGACGAATGACTGCTGCTACTGCTGTGATACTGTAATTTGTCAAGTCTTTAATTTTATAAACTACTAAGACCGTTATTTATCAAGTCAGCTAAATATTGTATTCTTCATTCTTATGTTCAGATAATTAGAACGATTGGAAGCAACTTTCTCGAGTTAATCCATATTGTCAGTATTGTAAGTGATATTTCAAAAACAATTTCTTTCTCAGCAGTCAAATTTAGATTATTTAAAGGATTATAGTATATTAAAGAAAAGTATTATAAGCATCCTGAAATATCTTTTCCGCTTTTATTTCTGTTATAAAATCATCTGTGAATATAATGAATAATTTACTGTTCTTTGTAGATTATTGATAATTACTTTAATCCAATTTTAAAGTGTGTATTAAAATAGATATTTTTAATAGATAAATCTGTTTTAATAAAGATCCATTATTTAGATTTAATTGGATATTACGGAATATATTTCTGTTCTTTCTTATAAGCAAGAATTTTGCTGAACAATTATGAAACCAACTTCTTAATGTGTTTCAGTGATATAACGTAAAGCAATTAAAATATTACAATTTTGTAATAATAAATTTAGCTTCCGTCATGACACATTCCTTGCTGCACATTTGTGTTTTACACGATGCATAACATTATTTTCTTTGTTCTTCCTATTCTTCATATAATATAATTAAAACTATGAACATCTCATTAAACTTGGTCAGCATTTTTGTTAAATTTTTATTATAACTTTTTAAATTAAGTAAAACAACTAAAAATATAATTAAAAAACAAAAAATTCATCTGAATTTTTCACATAATTGAAATAAAAATAATAAAAATTAAAAAATTTTCGATTATGAAAAAATCATGATTCTTTCTTATTTTTTCTGTATTTCATAATTAATTGATAAATTTTAATTAGACTATATTTTTAGTTGATTTGCTTTATTTAAAAAATTATAAGTTTTTTAAAATCACAGTCCAAGTTTAATGAAATGTTCATAGCTTTTAATTTAGTTTTATGAATTTTTTTCCAGAATTGCTTATTTTAAATTTTATGCTACTTTCCGAACTAATGGTTAAGTAAATAGCGAGCTATTTCAGAGATCATCACTAATTGCCCATATTGTACGAGATCGAGCGGATAAATGAAGGATGAAGATTGACTGTCCCGATCAAAACTCTTTCTACAGTCAACCATAAAGCCGCATGGAAATATGTTCCACGTCCATTCTGGAAGATTAAGATTCAATTCCGAGTTCTATCTCTCTGGATTTTTTCAAGATGTAACTTGGTATCTTGAAAACTCGGCATTTACAATTCACAATGCAACTTGCGCGAGGGTTACTTGAAAATTTCAGTGCATCAAATTTGTAATCATTACAAACTAGGTGAAAATCTGGCAAGTTTCCTGTTCAATCTATCCTTAATCTGATCACCTATCCAATATGATTGTAAGCGGCCCAACACGGACTCTTTTAAATCTCACCATTTTTAGATAGTCTATAGGGACCGACACCTAAATGGTCTATAGGGACCGACAGGGCCGTAACTAGGGAGTGACGAAAGCGGCATTCGCCACGGGAGCAGCTTGATTAGGGGCGCAAATTTTTTAATTGAATGACTTTTTTTGCAGAAATTAAACTCATTTGTAATAAATTTTTTTAAATTAATGATCTGTAATTTTGATTGTTATAAATTTATATCACGTAGCTCAATATTTACAAGACAATTAATGCGATCGAACTAAGCAAATATATTTTTATTATTTATAACTTCCCGCTCTTATAGTTTATATTTAATCTTGTAATTTATTAACTAATCTATTTTAAAATATTCGTATGGATACTTATCAAAATATTTTCAATAATTAATTAAATTTATCTTATAAGGAAATGATTCATTTGTTGAAAAATTCTTCATAGAATAATATTAATGATCATGAATAATATATATATATATTTTTTAATCTAATAACTTTTTATAAATTTTCACCATAACAAAAGGCTATTTGTATGATAATTATTTTCGCTTATTTCCCTTTTTATGTATTAGCATAATTGCATTTTTAGTAAACGTTTGGTCAAAGTTTCTGTCTTAAAGGAATTTGTTTTATACTGCCTGTATCTCAAATTTTATTGCTCAATTAAATTTTTTAACGCTTGTTGAATAATTCGTTAAACCATTTCGCGCTTTTAATTATTTTTATTTTAATTAAAAAAAGATTTTATATGTTTTCTTAGAAAGGAATGGATATCATATTAAATTTATTAAATTATACAAATACAATAATATAATACTATATACAAGTAATAAAATTAATAATACTGTATATCAAACACAGTAATAATTCATAAATAGTAAAAAACACTATATTGTATCTTTCCAAAAGTTTTCTTTTGATTAAAATTATATCAAAACTGCTTTTTCTGTTTATAGTACTAAACACAGATTGCAGATATAAATAACTAATTTAATATATATCAATGTCAAGTTCTGAATGCATTACTTTATTTAAATTTAATAACTTATATACAGATAATAAACATAGAAAATTATTTTTAATTCTTTTATCGACTAAACTAATATTGTTATTACTATTTTTGTTTATATGAGTTTGATATAAACTTTATTCTTGTATCATGATAAAAATAAATATCGATAAAGCTCAGTATTAGTGATTACATTCCAAAATTTAATATATCATGTTATTAATCTGCCAAAGTATAAGATCTCGCATTTCGTTATCATTATTGGCATATAATAAAGTAATAATATTTGCAAACAGCTTTAAGTGACCATCTTTAATGTGATTTTTCTAAAAAGAGAATAAAGAAACATGCATTGATCTTTATAGTGAGCATCATAAAGTTTATGCACTGCAAAATTTTCTATTAATTTTTATATTATATGTTATTTTTATTAGATATAGATCATTTTAAGAGTCTCTTATTTTATATTTATTATATTTTATAATTCAAGAGTCATAGACTTTTTGAAAATCCAAATCGCTACTATTCCCCGATCATTTTATAAATTTATTCATGGCGTATTAATTTTAAGACGTGTATTGATCAGAAATCAAATTATTAAAAATTTATTAATGTTTATTCATTTAATTAAACTATATGCAGTATTCTGTCAATAATCCTAAAAATTATGCTTCCTCTATATTTAAGTAATTTTGAAAAGAACTAATCGCCTAATTTCTAAACATCTATGTTATTGTGGAATAATTAACGATTTCAGGATTGAAATATGTCATCAAAACCATCTTCAATGGTATAACCAGAGTTATCACTACTGTATATTGAAAATCATAAAAAATCTATCGGATAATTCAATCGTTATTATTGGGAAACTTGAGAAGTTTTAATATCGTTTTAAATAAGTGAAGATCATTGTTAATTAATCTTATTTTAATTTCATCTTCGATGGCTTGATTTCCTTGTTGAATTTTATACCAATAAACTAAACAGGGAACATCCATAAACTATATCATGCTACAGTATCAGGGGAAGGATGTAGTAATTCTGCGACGATAAATAACATAGAGGGAATCCCTCTAGGTTATAATCATTTTTATAGCGTAGTCACGTTATAAAAATGATTAAAGAAGTATAGTACATCCATACAGTTAAATATTTTTTAATCATAAAGTTTATTTTTTAAAATATAAAATGATTAGGCTTAATTGTTCGAAAAATAATAATTATAATATATATGGAGTGTTCAAATGAAATCCGTTCGAAACGCGCCACGTGATGAGTTGACATTTCAGTTTTGGAGCACTGATGTTAAAGCGAAACTGTGTGTGTTGTGCATGTGCAGTGCTCTTAAATTGTTCACTGCGTCATTTTTAAACGCGTGACGTAACGTTAAAGATGGCTGGTATGATTGAAAATCTTTCCAAGCAGGATATGCAAGCTATAATTTAGTTTTTAACGGTTGAGGGATGTAAGCCAGTGGTTCTAGTGGGTGACCCACATGTTGACTGAACACCACAAGGAACATTGAATGGACTTCAGCTTGCAACATTGGTACTTTGTTATACATACTTTTTTATTTCCAAATAAAACCTTCAAACAATTGTTTGAAGGTTTATTTCGAAATAAAAAAATATGTATAGGTAGGCCTCGATTAGTGCGAATAATTGGTTCCACGAATTTCTCGCACTATTTGGGAAGCGCAATTTTGACCCTTGCCACAGGCGGTGCGTACCCTAGTTACGACTCTGGGGACCGATGTAAAATCTGAAAAGTAAAAGAAAAATCTTCTGGAAAAATCTGAACGTATGAGGAATAGTCAATAGTTTTTCCATATGACTAATCGACAAACTGAAGAAAAATGATCGATAACCTTTTCTCAAAAATTTTCAAAAATGCGAGATTAGGAAATCAATTGCAAATTCTTCAACTGAAAAGTTTCAATTTTTCAAGAAACCATTGAACCATCTGCTTTTTATTCATTCTTAGATTTACGCCGTTTTCCATCTTTGTCAAAATATCGTTTTACGTAGTGTTTAACTCAAAGATATGTGTAGGTATTCTGTGTAAATACCTTAAGATGTACTTTATTGCAAGATTGAAATGTTCTTAGCAAAGATTGCAATTGGAATCAAATTAGCAGCAAAATGGTACAACAAAATTTCATTTCATTTGCTTTTGGCCAAGCATTCCTATATTTGGATAATTCGGATAGATATGTGGAACCATATTAATTAAACTTCCAATTGAAGGATCCGAGATTGATCCTAGTCCCAAACTTCCAGATTATTCAAGAGAAGGTTCGTGCCTGATCTAATGAGTTTTTTCTTTAACTTTGCATCTATCCAATTCATGTTGTTACCTGCCCATAGTGAGTTCTGAAATGGCCATCGTCATGTATCCAATATGTAATTCATCAGCATGACTGAATACATTAAACTAAATTAAATCTAAACTTCAATGCACATGGAGATCAGAAAATCAATTGAGTGAGCATGCAAATTTGATTCAATCCTTGAGCTGGCTTAACATATAAAGCAGCATAAAATTAAAAGAAAGCGATATGTAAATGACCAGTGACTAATTCGTATTAGTTTACTCAAAGAAATTTAACAGAATTTTTAGTAATAAATAAATATTTGTACATTGCAAAATAATTATTAATTAGAGTTGATATTGCTAAATGATTTTCCTGATTATAAAATAATTTCTTATTTTATTTTTTAAACCAATAAAATAAATTTATTCTCAAAGAATTTATATTTTATTCTTGTAAAAATTCTAAACAAATCTAAAAATTTAAATCGATTTGTAGAAATCTAAAAATATTAATGAATAACTAGTTATATTAAAATTAATAATAGATAACAGAATATTTTGTGATTTTAATGATCATATCATTTAAAGATTGAAGCATCATCGTTAAAATAATATAAAGAACTTTATTAAGAAAAATAAACATAAAAATAATTTTTACAAGAAAAAATTTATAGCATAAAAATATTTATGAAATATAAATATTAATATATAGTGTATATATACAATATTTTATACAATAATTTATAGTGTATATATACTATTAATTTTAAACTATATTTTTTATATAAAAACCGAATAATTAATATAAGTTATGAATTAAAAAAATCTTGTTTTCTTCTGCTAAAGAAATATTAATTTATAAATTGAATATTATCAATATAAAAATTTGTGTATTTAATCAAAATGTGAAACGTAATCTTTATTTAACAAAACCAAAAAAGCGTTAGACAATCAACAGAACAAATATCCTCCTAATATTCTTCTTTTTTTGTTTTATCATATATTTAAGAAAGTTCTTAATTCTATGATTACTAATAAAGTAAAAAAATAAATTCTTAAGGAGAGAAACCGAAAGAATTTTAAGATAGATCTAGTAAAATAGTCAATGAATAATCCATTTGTATGCCGTATGCATTTATAATAAATTTTTCTTTATATATTCTCTTTTAGTTGCTCTTTATTGCTTTAATTTAATTTAAATGAAATATTACAATTAAAATTTTCAATTGAATGAAAGTCAAATTTTACTTTTATTTAACTACAATAGTTTGAATGCTCGTTAAGATTAATTTATTATTATACAGTAACTGCTGTTTTGTTTATTAAAATTTTCTTTTTATGTATTTTTGATAAATATATATTCTAAACGAATTATGTTATTATTTATTTAATGCAATTTCTTTCATAATATTGATATACAATATTTATTCAATTGATTTTTGATAGGATTCTTTCATAAATTATCATAAATTATAGCAAAATACATCAAAAATAGACTTTTATACAATTTACTGGTAAATTACTTTTGAAATTACAGCATTAATTTTATTTTTGAGAATAATATCAATCTTATGTGAGATATCGTGTACTGTAAAAGGCTTGAGATTAAAGTTCTTTACGTTCTGATTAATTCACTTTTATATTAATTTCTCTAGCAATGGAAATTAATGAGAATATATTTTTGATAAATGTCGATTGATTTATAATTTACGTAATTTTTCTTAAAATTTAATTTTGATTTTTCATTTTTATTCTACAAAGATTAATATATATAATTACTATTCAAATTTTATATAAAGTTAATTTTAGAAAATGTTCTGTTATATGTTTTGTAAACTGATTTCATAAATGCAATAGAATAGAGTTATATTTTAACTTTTCAATTAAGATAATTTTCTTCTCTCATTAAAAAGATTCTCATATCATGAAAATATTTTTAACGAGAGAGGAAAATGAGGCTGTAAACTGATTTCATAAATGCAATAGAGTTATATTTTAACTTTTCAATTAAGATAATTTTCATCTCTCATTAAAAAGATTCTCATATCATGAAAATATTTTTAACGAGAGAGGAAAATGAGGAAAATCTTTCTACTACAAGCAAAATGTTTTTAAGAGTTTATTTTCTGATTGCGTTAGAAATGTTTCATCATTATCAAATAATTTATACGAATGTAAATACAAATATTAAATTTCAAAAATCACGAAATATTTGTTACAGAATTGAATAATAAAAATGATTTTCTTATAAATTTTTAATTATATCCTCATATACGAATTATAACGAAAGTAAAAATTATTCACTTCTAATAAATTATTCAGTCATATTAACAAACTACAGTATTCAAAACGTGAAACATATCTTTAAAATTTTTAATCTAATACTTTAAATTTTTTAATTTATTTATTTTCATAAACGAAATTTTAAAATGAAAAATATTTTAGAATATTTTCGTTTTATTTTAACCATATTTTATGAATAGAATTAATTTTGAGGGTCCTACATAGTCTTGTGATGAAGTTACAAAATATTAAAAAGTTAATACTTTTGAAAATTATTATATTACTATTTGACTAAGCCTATCGTCTGCTAAATATCTTAAAACAAAATATTTCACAAAATTCAAATTTTAGATTTTTTTAAATCTAGCCACTAATTTTATATGATTACTAGTTTTGAAGTTTATGTAATCCCATTATAAGATGGCGAAGTTTTAAAAATTTTATATGCTTGAAAATGTTTGTAATATATGAAAAATATATTAGATTTGAAAGGTTTTTTTATATATATATACATAAATGGCTATAACATCGATAAAAGTTTTACCTATATTTTGGCGAATTTATCGTAAAATCTGCTTCTTTTATACATGCCATAATTTTTTTATTATTCTTAAAATTAGCGATATATTATAATTAATTTTTTAAATTAGGAGAAAATATACCGAAATAAATATTTTTTACAGTGCTTTGACTGAAAAAAAACATCAGAGATAGAATGATAGAATGAAGACTATATAATTCATAGTACTGCATTCTATATAGCAAGAATTTCTGATAATTTCGAATATTAAAATTTGCTTTCCAACTCAATATTAACTGCTATTTTAAATATGAATGACAAAAATTTATTTAATTAATCATAAAATAAGAAAAATTGCATATTCATTAAATGTTGTAAAGTTCTTAATCATATATTGTATATTGCGCTGAAAATTTTCCTAGTTTTGATTTGTTTTGATGGCTTAAGTAAATTACTGAAAATATTTTCTGAAATTAACTTTTTGCCTGAAAAAAACAGTTTATCTTATAAATTTATGCTTAAAATAAACATAAAAAAATAAGTAAACGAAATAACGTAGAATATATTTCATTACTAACGATAAGTCATGTAATCAAAGCCAACTTTAAATAGTGGATAACATTCTAAGTTTATTGATTAAAGAAAAATATTATCTGAACATCCACACTCGTCACTAGAAGTTGATACAAATTTTGTTTTCTGAAGTATCTTCATTATTTAAACTCCAAAATGTTAAATCAATGGAGAAGTTTTGTTGCGTATAATTCAAAATGGCTATTTAATACGGTTGGTCAAGTTACATAGTCATTTTATTATTTTTCTATCTAATGAAATCATCTGACTATGGATTTTTCTCCGCTTCTGTAACTAGATTAAACAGCAAGTATTTGCTGATGTAAGGAAGTAAATATAATACTTCAATAATTTTACGGATATAATTTCTTACCTCTGTTTATTTTGAAAATAAATGAGAAAAGTCATAAAGATAGTTCAATTATTTAACAAAATGAGTAGAATTTTACAAACTTAAAATTTAATTAATTCCATGAGATTACTGTCCATTTGAATAATGATTTCTGTTTAGACAATGTTCGAGATATATAATCTTTTAAAACAAAGAATGTGGAAAGATTAGAATTTTAAATTATTTAATTAATTAACTATTAATTTTCTAGGCAACATATACCGAATTTTAGATTGAATTAACTTGTGATAAAATTATAATATAATAACTTTTGATTTGCGTTATTATTAAATTTTTATGAATTTTATATTGCTTTAAACTAGATACTAGTTGAAAAAGCTTCTGTGAAATAGAAAATTATTAAATATAATTTTTAAATAGTGTTCATAATTGAGTATGAAAAATATGAACCGAAATTTATGCTTTATATTCATGAAAAATGGATAATAAGCATAGGTCAAGTGCATTTCCTTTTATATAAACCATCAAAACAAGTTTACTATATAAGTAAACAATTTACGTATAGTAAAACATATTTTCTTGATATATTGACAATATTAAAAAAGAAGTTATTAGACTATGTTTTTTAATAAAATTTTATAACGAATGTAATTAATAAAAATTTTAAATATTGTAACCTTTTTTGATAAATTTAATTGTACTACTTTTAACAATAGTTTATTCATCGCTTTAAATGCTTAAATACGTATCTAGCACCTACCATATTGAATTTTACCTTTAAGAACATAATTATTATATCTACTTTTTAAATTTGCATTAAAAACTAGTAAAATTTATTAAAAACCAGGAGTGACCGATATTGCCCAAGTGTTTTTTGGCGTTTAACTGAAGTCATTAATTTCCTTTCTCAGTTTAGTTCTTAATATATTTTTACTTTATTAACTACTAGAAAGTTACATGAAACAATAATTATCACTTATTACATCATCATACATTGTACAACAACATTGTTCGTTATTCGTATCATGATGTTGAATATTTCGTTACAATACGATGATATGGATAACAAACAATGATTATAAGTAGACTGATGTCAAAAAATGTAATGATGATAAGACAATTACGCAAACGGTAACATAATATCATACATTCGATGATAAAGCTATTATGTAATCATAACATCGAATATCAGGTAAATAGTCTCAAAATACGTAATAATGACATCATACGATCAATGACGTAGAAATGACGCAACGATAACTCAATATATCATATTATATTATAATTATCTCATTATGACTTAAAATGATGTATGACATCATCTTTGGAGTTCTGTGACCAAGCAAAAATTTTAATCTCCATATTAATAGTATTTCAACTTTATCCAATTTGTTATCCAAATTCGAATCAAAATCTGAAGGATCTGAAGGAAAACACCTCTTTTCTTGGCGAAAACACGTTTTGCTCGCAGAATTTCCTATCTCCATTCCGAAGCCCCCAAGTAGTCTAGTGATTGGGATAACTTGCTTTAATCTAGTAGGTCGGATTCGATTCCCGGCGTGAGAATTATTTTCTTGTTTGCCGGATGGCGGCCATTAGGTCAAACCAACGATCGTTGGATCAAACAAATAAATAATTTAATTTTAGGATTAAATTATTTAGAATTTTGTATTTAATAATTTAATTATGATGATTTTTATGTAAATTAAGGATTTTTAAAATTTGACATGCCTTTCTCGAAATAATATAAAGTCAATTATAAATAATGATAATTACAAATGTTATAATGATAGATAATATCTATTTATTACTTGTTTTATATTCTATATTATTCAATATACTGTGCTGTTTCAAAAATTCAATAAAATGCGCAATGTAGATTTAATGAAAATTGCTTATATTGCTTATAAATTGAAGTAGCAAAGATGGTGATGGGCATTTATAAATACAGTAATGAGATTTTTTATCTAATCGGTATAGTTTTTTCTGTGCAAATTAAAAGTATAATACTATTGACAGATCCAGAATCGAATCCAAAGTATATTCAGTTCTTCAGATAAAGTCTAGTCTTTGATTATCTTTGAACGCACTAAACGATATTATTTCATATAAATCTTTATAGTATAGTATAAGTTTATATCTAGTTCCCATCTCATATTCTTCGTGAAAATTTAATGACAAACCTTTAATAACCTAATTAAGAGTATAATAAAATTAAATTTAACTTACAACTAATTTTTACAATAAATTTCTTATAATTTTTATAACGCTAGCTAGCCTTCTAGTACAATACTAACTGTATAGCTTTTATGATATTATAAATTACTTATCCTATCAAATTTTGTTTAATTTAATTGATACTTTCTTAGTACAAGATTGAATTACTTTACATTGTTTTTGATAAATGAATTTTATATTTACTTTGAACTGAAAATTGCGGTATAATTATGAAATCAAATACTTGTAGATTCTAAAAAATATTGCCTTAAAAGGATAAATATGTTTTATTGATATTATTAGTAGCACATTGGATGGCTGCGTGATAAAGCATTGGTTCGTCACCTCGCAGGTCCGATTCCAGATCTCACACCTCCAAAATCTTTCAGAAGAAATCTGGACTAGACCCGTTGACGGCTGAGATCACCAACAATGTATGCAGCACATTTTAGGTGCATTAAAAGTGCTACGCTACTTAGTAACTTCTGATTATAAAGCAGCATAAAACAACAAAGAAAAATAATACTATTGTTATACCTTTGGAACTAGAAAACATTTTACATAAGAAATTATGAAATTATGTTTGAGATGTCAACACATATTTCTGAAAAATGAAATTAATTATTTAAAATAAATTTATAATTTTAGTAACTAAAAAGGATATTTACAATAATTTGACTGAATTATTAAAAAATGATGATAATTTTTTTATTCGAAAAATAATTTTTAGTTCTTTCTTAAACACAAAAGTCTATAAATATTTTATTTTTGAATAACTTTAATTTCAAGAAAAGAGTTCTTAAGGCTGAACATTAAAATTGGATGAATAGCCATAAATTTTCTTATTTCTGGCTATAAAAATAAAAGATTTAAATAGATATCAAGCAGGATATTCATTTATAACAAAATCATGTTACTAATTAATATAGTTCTTTTGTAATCTAAAGTTTATGGATTAATTTTGTTTTTTTTTTCCCGTAATCAAATATTTAATATATTTTTAAAGTATTGAACTGCGTTTTTTAAAAAAACAAATAATTTTTTTTTTTGCTTATAAAAGGAAGAAAAATCATTTATTTTTAGATTGTTCTTGAGTCACTTGTATATAATACAACTTAAAATTAACTTTTGCATGATATTAAGCAAAAATTAATTATACTGAGGAAAAAATACATCAGTAAATAAATCCATTAAAAATCTTTATATCAATGATCAAACATTTTTTGTTTAAAATTTCCATTTAAAACTGAAAATAATTATTATTATGGAAATCTAGTATAATTTTAAAGATAATGTCAACATCAGAAAGTACTATTTGTTATAGATTAGAACAATTTTATCAATCAAAGAACAAGTCATGAAATATAATTTTGTTTAATAACTGATTAAATGAAAAGGATCACTGTGTGGCAACAAGCAATAAGAAATATATCAAAATTAAGAATTTTATTATTTCAGTTTTAGTTATTATTATAAGAATTTTTTCATACTGTAAATCGAATACATTAATACTATCTTTAAAAACTAATAAGGTATTTAGAATAATTTTGAGCACGTAATTATAGACAAATCTCTAATTTTGATTCGATTAAATGAAAAGGATCACTATGTGGCAACAAGCAGTAAGAAATATATCAAAATTAAGAATTTTATTATTTCAGTTTTAGTTATTATTATAAGAATTTTTTCATACTGTAAATCGAATACATTAATACTATCTTTAAAAACTAATAAGGTATTTAGAATAATTTTGAGCACGTAATTATAGACAAATCTCTAATTTTGATTATTTCATCATCATAACTCTGATGTTTTTCAATAATCAGATAGGAATTAATTTAATTGTTTTGAAAAACCATCATTTGATATAATTTAAAATATTCGAAAACCTAATTATAAACAAGAAATTTTGAAATAGTGGCAATATAATATTCCTTTTAATAATATAAAGTACAAATATAGATAAAGTTTAATTATTACTCTCTTTTTCATATTTATTTTATAAAAAAATAATTATATTCCCAATAAAAAGCTACCCATCTTCAATGCTATAAATATCAATATTTAGAATAATAACTTATTCTATATAGAAATAATAGTAAATACAGTAATTACATATAAAAATGAATAATTGACAAAATCATGCACTATAAGTTTATAATTATTATATTATTGTATTCACACAATTATGATTTTTTTTAAATTTTTCCTAATATTGAAAACAATTAACTATTTAAATAGCTACTATTTAATTTGTGAGACAATTTTACTAAATTAATTTTTCCGATTTATTATAATTCTATACCTTCCTAAAAGAAGCGCAAAGAGATGTCTCAAATTTTCTTACATTTAAATAGACTTGGTATTTTCATACAACCAAAACTTATTTAATACTGTGTCATTTGAATGGATTTTAATTAGCATAAATAGCAATTAAATTTTGCAGATATAGAAATCCTTAAAGCCAAATGTAAAATAGTGTAATCGAGGATAGTGCCTTTGCATCTGTTTGAAGCTTGTATTAAACTGTAATTACAAGCATCAAATATAAATACCAATTAATATTAGTTTAAAAGTCCCTAAATATAAATACTAATAAATATATTGATTTTAAATGAGAAAATTATAAGTTGGTAAGGCAACTTTGAAACTTCTGTAATGAATCTGATTTAAATAAATGCTGATAATCCTATGGAAAACATTAAAATTCATAGATCGATAATACTATTAAAATTATAAGTACCAATTACAGATGCAAAAGATATTATTTATTTGATATCAAATTATCCGTAAAACTAATTAAATTAAACTGAATCGAAAAAATGATTATTTTTTCTTTCAATTAATAAAACCGGCTGTCTCTTTTATCATCAAATTGAAATATCTAACTAATAATTGAATAAGAAAGCGAATATTTCAGTTAGAAATAATTATAGTTCTGTTATTTATGCTCTGAGATAATTAATTTAGTTAATGTCTACATAATAACTTACTTTTAACATTACTTAGGAAAATTATATCTTGGATTCTGCTAAAATATTTTTTCTTCCCATCATCTTTACATTATTTATTCTTAATTTACTTCATTATTTTCCTTATCTTTATTTTTTCTTTCTTCACATTTTCATTTGTTCTGACTTTAATATGTTAAATTAATTATCGAGTTAGAGATTTTTCATAAATTTAAAATTCCTAAAATTCTCGAAAGATCGGGAAATTTATCATAGTTTTAAATTATGATGTCTAGTGATCTTTATTTTTAGAAGCACTCCGTCATTTTTCGATGATTCAAAGATTGGCCAATTGATTAATATCGTCTTACAGAGCAAAACCAATCTCGTTAATACACTTTTTTTCAGTACATCATCACGAAATGTCTTCAAATTACCGAAACTTTTTAATTCAGGTTTAAACAACTTTTGCCCTTAAAAATATTCGATCATACAGCAGTCTAACTGTCGAGAAAATTTGATAAACGGGAGCAAAGATTTTTTTTTAATTAAATATAAAATTTTTATATACTTTCGCAATTATTATACTTAACTGTTTTTTTTTTATCTGAATACATCGATTAGTGAAAGAAAACGCAAAGTTAAGTTAAAAGGATTTATCAGAGTTTATATATTTAGAGAAAAAAATTATATTAAGCAGAAGGTTTCTAACTTTCTAAATTGAAGATAATTGAATTAAGTACTTAAGCCGCAAAAGTAAAAGAATTTTTATTCAAAAAATTTATTGATTTGACTCTCCAAATGTTTTCCTGTTTTAATTCTACGTATTTGCTTTTGTTATTTTCGGTATTCTTTAATCTCATTATTATTCTGCCTGTTTATAATTCAGTTGCTTTCTTATGTAAGCTCATGCGATTTATATCTAAAATCTCTTAAAATAATATCAAATTTTTAATTCAATTTTCTTTTTAAATTCCAATTCTCCTTTAATATTCTAAATTGCAACTTTACTTTTCAAAAAATTTACATTATTAAATAGAAAGTTTTATTTTCGAAATGTATTTGTGTATCTTACGATAATCTTAATTATGATAAGTATTGCATAGCTTTGTTTTAATATCAATACAGATATTTTCTCATATGAAGCACAATAAGAGAATTTCGTATCATTTTTCACGTCAACAACATTAATATAAATTATTAATTATCTTCAAAAATGAAGAAAATTTATAATAATAGAGAGTGATAATTAAAATTTAGTCTCTAATTGGGTTAAGGCAAAGTTAAACAATTAGAAACTTTATCCTTATTTTGTTTGATACAAAATATTTGATTACAAAGTTTATAAGTAATTAAAATTATCGGGTTATAATAATTTTCGGTATAATCTTCGTTAATGAGACCATTTATAATTAATATAACTTAAAAATTTGTAATTATTCTAACAATGTTATCTACAAAGCCGATTGCTTTAATATATCAATACATATGATCATGTTACTCTTACTCTTCCAACTGTCGTGCGTGAGAATTTGCTTGTTTGCATTCAAATTTATTCAGCTGCTAATAATATATAATAGATTATATCAATTTAATACTGTAAAGTACAAACGTTCAAATACCTACAAGATTATTTGTTTTAATGAATTTAAAAAAATCATTTTAAAAATCCATAAAACGGAATAAAATATCTAAAATAATTTATAACAGAAATAAACAATAATAAGTAATATATTTATGCATAGAAATTACTGCTAATTAAATTTTATAGATAAATAATTTATTAATAGTAAGTGCAACAACTTTAGTTTATCTTTACGTTGAATTTTAAATCATTTTCAGTTTTGTATAATATATATATAACTTTCTACTTTTGCTTTTACGATTTATCCATTAATTTTATCGTCAAAGGTTAAAATGACTTCTTGTGGCATGCAAGGATTTAAATTTATTTGTAAAATTTGCAAGAAATAAAGATTAAACCGAGTCGAAGAGAATTACTAATGCTTAATTATCATTTTATTCGGTTTGGATTAAGATAAGATCTGAGTTATAGAGATTTATAATATCTAATAGGTGAAACTAATGTTTTGTTTCTCCATAAACGTTTTCTTTTTAAGTATTTATTGGCAGTAGTAAATCTAATCTTATCATAGCATATCAAGGATTAAATTCGTTTATGTAAATTTTTCTCTCTCGTTTTAAATTGGATTAAACACGGTTATACACTTTTTGTAATATGAGATTATTAAAAAATAAACTTTATAAATAAAAAAAAAAAGTGCAATTTGAACTACTAGTAGAGCGTCAGTTATTGGAAGTTATCAATCAAAAGCAAACATCTGCAAATGTTAGATATATTAATACAACCATAAAAATTTTACATTGAAGGAAAAAAAATATATTTTATACGTAAAATTAATATTGGGAAATATTAAAAGGTTAACAGAAATTAAATCAAATTTTAGTTTAAAATTTAATTAAAACTTTAAAATTTTATAAGATATTCGGAGAGTACTTTTTATTTACAGTAGATTGGCCACATGTATCAGATTCTGCTTTTTCCCAGTGATATAATGCAGTTTTATTATTTTCTAATTATAATTAGAAAATAATAAAACTGCATTATATCACTGGGAAAGTATCCACCCAGGCATAACATCAATTCTAAAACTGTCAAAATATATCATTATGTTCATGAGCAATAAATAATATGAAGAGAAATAAAATTTAGTCGAAAGCTATATAAAAAAAAAATTATAAATTGTTTTATGGTTTCTTTCTTTTTGAATGGCGTTGAAGAATAAAATCTTTTAAAACTAAAATTCTTTACCTAATAATTCATCGGAACTAATATATTATAAATAATAGACCTACTATAAAACATGGTTTCTCTATTTGCTTTATCAATAGAATTATTGTCTAAAAATGATGTAAGTAAATATACTCACGTTTGTATAAACAATTTTATTATTTAAAAAAGAGCAATTTGATTTATACTTGGTTTTATAAAATGTGGATATTTATTAATAATTCTAAACAATTTTTAGTGGTGAACAATAAAATTCCTTTGAAATATACTTTAAAAACAATAAATGCACTTTTAATGAATTTGGTAAAAATATTTAAAAAACTAATGACTGGCTTCTAAAACTTCTAAGTAATGAGTTTAGAAATTCTAGTTAAACTATTAAAGTATTCGAAAAAATTATAAATATTCTAAATGGAAAAAAGTTCAAATAAAAACAAGTTAAGTGAAAAACTTAAATCCATTTATGTTATTAATGAATGACGGTGACCCATAAATGATCAAAGATAATAGAATTTCAAAGTAAATTGAAATTCTTTATGCTGCAAATATTAAATGATTAATTATCCATTTCAATTCACTTGTGTGCTTTAGTGTTTGCTTTAGTGTTTTCGAATAATTGAATGAAACGAAGGCGATTAATTGTGAATTAAAAACTGTCATTCAACCATTTAATTGTCAAAAAACAAAAAATTTAAATGATTTAAACTCGTTTAAAATAAATGAATTTTATTACTAACTTCATTATAGGATTAATTATAATAATTTTTTTTAATTTATTCACTTTTATTTTTGAACTTTTTAATTAATATTGAAAGAATTTTTGGGTTGAAAAATTAATGAGAAAATAATAATAATAATGTTTATTAAACAATTAGGGAGGATCCCCTGTAGATTAGAAGGTACGAAAATTACATAGTAGATAAATATATAATGATACATAAAGAGAAATTACATAAAACTAAATAATTATAGGTAATAAAGTTGAATTTATAACAAGTCAAACACGTCTCTAATGAAGTTAAATATGTTAAAAACACTCTTTATTGCCAAGTCTTGGAAGGCAAGATGAATTTTATTGGGAGGGAGCTGTGAAATTTTTTCTATATCGTATTTATTTCTAAGAGGTTCGAGGGTGGAGCAGGGTTTGAAATAAATGGCTTATGTCGATTATATCATGATTACAAAATAATAAAAGATAAATTCGAAAAAATAATATAACAAGTAGCTAGCTATCTCACGCCAATTTTTTTTATTGTTAACACTGAATTTCTACTTGAATTTTTATTGCTGATATGATTTACTCATCATATTTGATTAATGGACTAATTCGTTATACAGTAATATCTTTTCATTATATCTTTTAATGAAAACTATTAGTTCAACAAACATCTTACATTTTTGTCAAGAAATATTGTCACTATATGCCAAATTTAATGATTTAATATATTTATTAATAGAATATTGATCTATTACTATAGAATCTATGTTAGTGCAATATTCTATTAATAAATAGACTAAATCATTAAATTTATTTGCATATAATGATGATATTTTAGATATAAATTTAAGATGTTTGTTGGAGTAATAATTTTCATTAAAAGTTAGAATGAAAAGATATTACAACGAACTAATCCTATTACTCAAATACGATGATTAAAGCATATACAATATGTAATTATCAGATCTCTGCCCACTCAGCCCCCACAAAAGAACCGATATTGGTGCCAAACGGAATGAGCCTAAAATTTTTAACTGCCCAATATTAAGAGCCCATAAATAGTCCATAAATCTGGTATAGCAAATTTGAAATTTCGAGGAAGTGGGGGGCTGAGTGGGCAGAGGTAATTATCAGTGGCATAACAATCGGAGATGCAGAGTGTGCGATGTTTAGGAACATGTGTTCTTTCATGAATAACTGAGGCTCTCATTATAAAAAATTGTGTTAAAAAGTAAATACTAAATAATTTATTAACACATAAAGAAAATATACAAATTATAAATTTATTTAGAATTTATAGGACGAACAATAAATTTTATATAAATATTAACAAAGAATAAATTCTATTTGAAAGTTGCAAACAAATTCTATACTTCTAATAAAAATAAATAGTGTTGATTATCAGCTTTATTTATTCCTTACAAAAATAGACTATTTTATTTAATATTTTTGAAATATCAATACTTAGTTCGGTATTTTTGTCCTTTATATATTTACTGAATGTTGATACTAGAATCGGATAAATTTAATTTTAATATTTTGATAGAGAATTTTTTCAGTTACTTATAAAAAAACGATATCATTTGCCCTGCATCCTTTTAATTTTAATATCAATGGTGGCTGATGGTGGCGAATAATTTGACTATATATTCTTATTTTATTTTCATAATACATTTTAATTTAATTTTATATTTCAACCATTCATTTTTGCAAACAATTGTTGTGGGAATTCTCCAAAATGCGATGACGTTTTTACTCGGGAGGATTTTTGAAGGAATTGTAATTGCTATTTAAAACCAGAATCTTCTATATTATAATTAGTCAAAAGTGGCTGGCTGGAGTCCCTTTTTTGGACGTACCGATTTCTATAAATAGGGTATCGTTAGAAAGGTCTGCACTGTACTGATTTCTATAAATAGGGTATCGTTAGAAAGGTCTAATTTTCGAATTCTATAAATAGGATATCGTTAGAAAGGTATAATTTTCGGATGTCTGCGACAACAGATTTTAGTATTTGGCTATTTTTTAGGCCCTAGGTGCCAAAATTTTATTTTATGAAATCTGGCCAATTTTTAGGGCCTAGGGGCCGAATTTTTATTTTATGACAATAAATATCATAACATTTTTTAGGAGCCGAATTTTTATTTTATGACAATAAATATCAATACATGGCGTTAAGTGTTAAAGAAAGGGACAACAGATAACTTACCTGCATTACTATTATTGGATTTTTACAGAATTACTTAGCTAAAAGAATTATTACTGATTATGATACAGGATACTGTTCAGCTAACCTTTTCATACCTTATTTAACCTTTTCATTGGATGTTTTATTTTAAAGGAAATTTTATGTTGAATTTGCAGTTAACCCTGTTCTACATCCATAATTACGATGGTGATATATTACATATCTCAAATTAAATTTGCTTATATTTTATCACACAATGAAATTATAATCATTTATCATGCTGCAAACTACCCCCATCACGGGGTGCAGCCCCACCCCACGGGAACCCCGGTGCCCGTAGGGAGATGAAATTGGGTGCAGCCCACCGGGGAGATGAAACCGGTCCCCAAGGGCCCGGACCAGTTGGGGGTGGGTTCCCACCCGACGGGGGCCTCTTGATCCCTGGTGAGTGCAGCCCCACCCCACGGGGCCCACTGGGAGATGAAACCGGGTCCCTCCGGCCTACCCGTGGAGTGGGGCAGTCGGAGGCACGGCGCCCGTGGGGTGCAGCCTCCACGGACCCCCGTGCAATTATTAAACATTTGAACTAATGCTTAATAAAATATATAGTAAATAAATTTGCAAGATAAGCTATTATTATACAATATGCTGTTATATAAAATATTATAAGATTAGATCACAGCATTATATTTCCGGTCATTTATATGAGTGGGGAATTTCTAGTATTTTATAATCATAATTATGTTTTAGCATTATATTTCCGGTCATTTATATGAGTGGGGAATTTCTAGTATTTTATAATCATAATTATGTTTTATAATATAATATAGTGACAATTTTCAATAGTATTCCTAAGTCTCAATAATTATCCAACTTTCTTTTCCAATTTTTCATTAAATTGGAAAAGAAAAATCTGGGCATTTTTAATCTATACTTTATAAAATATTTTTAGTAAATTCTTATTTTAGTACTTTATTCTTATTTTTACTTGAAATAAATTATTAAGCATTTATTATTTTTCTGTTTAATAAATTACACTTAATATTTTGGACATTTTTCATTCATTCTTTTAAAATTACTGACTTAAATTTTTTGTATCGATATTTTCCAGACAAGTATCAGATAATATCGATTCTTCGTTAAAATAGCATGGAACAGCGTTAAATATTGATATTTTTTTAGAACTCTTACATTCATATTCTAGAGCGGTTGCTTAACAAAGATACATTATTTTACTTCTTCTATTATTAAAAATAAGTGAATATTTGTGATTATTTATAAATTAAAATATTCGCAGGGTTTAAATATTGGATACTGAGCAAATATGACTGAAAATACAATGTATAAAGTGGCTAGGAATATATATGGCAGTCCATATATAATATATTCCTAGTCACTAGTTCCTAGTATTATCAGGAACTTCAAAAATAAAATCAGAAATGTGTAACCTTTTTTTTAATATAAACATGTAACCTATTTTTTTAAATATATATGCAGTACCAATTAATATTGAATATAAATGAAGCGATCCTAACATTTCTTATCAACAAATTGTGTGTTCTGTGACAGTTTTAATTCATTTTACATGTATAAGATGATTATTTCGCAGCTAATTCCGGACATCAGATTTGCTCTTAATTATATACAGTAATTTCGTGTAAATATGCACGAAGTTAAGTTAATCAACTTGTAACCTGGTAAAAGTATTGCCATCTGCAACTTATTTACTTTTTACAAAAATACGAAAATATTTACACAAGTTCTTTTTAATACTGCATATATTTGTTTTGTAAAGCACTAATTTAAATAAATAAAAGCAAAAAATAACGTGACAGCATTCTGTGTGGGATTTTATCATTAACAACAATAAAAAGGAACTAGATTTAGTGCGAAAAATATTAAGTTGGCAATACTATGCACGGAGGCAACTAAAGGTTTAAATGGATGGGAGCAAATTAACTTCGCATGCACATGGGCCCACTTAATAATGATTATAGAATTATTTTATCGATTGAACAGAACAGTGGTATAGTAAATTATTCCAGAACTGCTACATTATTGATCAAAATATCTTTAATTTTTCAATAGAAAAGAATGAAAAGTGATTTACATGCATATTGAATTTTTGTATCCATATAGTGTGTATTGTTAACATATTTCATATTTCATTTATATATAAATATATTCGCAAAACAGTATGTTTTTATAGTCAGTTCAGATGATCGTTATTACAGCAGTGATTTGCCAATATTTTAAAAAAGAAGCTATCTAAATAACTTCAGATTTATAATCTTAATTTTATATAGGCAATGGATGCAAATTCTCTTGGATAAGAAAAAAAATTCAGAAGATTTTAATATTGAAAATAAGTATTTTATCTCAATAAGCATTAATATAGCATTCTTTACATATTTCGTATAACATTATTTTAAAACAAACATGATTACATTATTGCTTAGGGAAGTAAATATTAGCTAAAGTAAGAAAACGATAAGATTTTTTAATCGATTCTCTCAGAGAATAAAAAAATACTTTAGTTGTTATTTGAAAAATTCAATTATTATTAACAGTTATTGTTTTGCGACTCTTACTAATTCTAAATCACATAGAAAATTTTGGAAAATTATTCATAAATTTTAGAGTAATTTAAATATTTTAAATTACGTTTTGTTTCTAATAACTTTATATCAAATAATTTAATTAATTTTTTTAATAATTTTTAAGGTTTATACATTTCCTGAACTAATAAAAAATATTTGTGCAAGAATAAATCTTTGTTGTTATTATTTTATGTTTGTTTCTAATTATCGTGTTCAAATTTTAGTCACTTAAAAAAAATCCTTAAAAATGCAGTCATTTTGGGCATTAATATTATATTTGACATCAATTACATAAATTTCTCTTCTATATTGTGTACATTTATAATGATTCTAATGATTTGCTATCTTTAACTAACTGGTTTATAGAAACTATCAAATCATCTATAGATATTTTATATTTCATATTAACTATTGTCTGACACTTAATTAAGAGTATTTCAGGAACACTCTAGTAAATTAAGAGGATAAATCTAACTCTATTTAATACTCTCTGCAATACTATATATTTAAAATCCTCTGAACATGAAGCATGACTAACACAAAAAAAGATACTCTACTTAAATTACATCCCACTGAATAGTTCAAAATAGTCTAATTCTTCAAACAATCACGAATAAATACTTTCCAACTAATCAAAGAAGGATAGTACCGTTTAATATTTTTAGCTTTAGTTTGAAACCAATTTTCTAAAGAACTAAAATCACAGGGATTATTAGAAAATTTTAAAGAATTTATGCTTTTTTTTATTAGTATTTGTAACTATTCCAGGCATGAATAACTGTTAACGAGCAATGTGGATATATCGAAGTACAGTAAACTAAAATTAATTACCATTATATTGTTATCAAATAAATATAATTTAAATTTTTATATGTTAAAAGGAAGTATAAAATTACATTAATTATACTATATTTATCACAGTTCATATATATATATATAGCAGCATAAGTCTATATATAAATTCTAATATTATGTTAAGTAAATACCGGTGAACGAATTGCTTTTCATAAGAAGAAATTACTTCAACATAACCATTCTAAATATAAAATTTCCAAATGCAATATATGATTTACGATATTTATTAAACTTCATTTCATTTTAAAATTCAGAATAAACAAAATGTCTTTAACAGTTTTGTTCGTAAAATAATTGCGATCTTCGAAAATAATTTCGAATATTAATGATTAATATTTTGTGATCAGTCATAGTAACTACAATTCACTAATAAGAAATTATATTTTGTTTATGTAGTTAATAAGATCAATCTACTGTAAACAACGTTTTATTTACAATGAATCGTATTCTTTCAATAAAAATGCTACGTATAACAAAACGATATAAACTGGATATAAGGTCGTAAACTGGCACCTTTCCATAATACAGTGATACCTCGGATCACGAACGTCTCGGTTCACGAACAAA
>AYEL01047552.1:0-27602 GCA_000484575.1 Olivierus martensii
GGGGGCGAACTGTGCTGGGGGCGAAAAGTGCTGGGGGCGAAATGTGCTAGGGGCTAAATGTTCCGGGGGCGAAATGTCCTGGGGGCGAAATGTTCCGGGGACGAAATGATCCGGGGGCGAAATGTCCTGGAGGCGAAACGTTCTCGGGGGCGAAATGTAGGAGGCGAATTGTCGGAGGCGAAATGCAGGGGGCGAATTTTCCAGACCCCGGTATTTTATAGTATACCGCTATTGCTTATTATTATTTTTTATCGTAATATCTTTTTCGAAATAATTTTTATGAAAAACATTAAAATTAATTGCTAACACTTTTCTTTCGTTTTTTAAAGCTTAAGTAGGCCTGCATACTATTTATAGTGAATTTTGCAAGCTATTTATATTAACATAATTGGTTTTGCAATGTTATATCAATTAATTTATTTCTAAAAAAGTAATAATTTACATTAAAAATATCAACTAAGAGCAAAATTATTTTATGAATTATTTAAAAAATATAACAGATCTTTTTTCTCAAAAGGAGGCGAAACGTTCTCGGGGGCGAAATGTAGGAGGCGAATTGTCGGAGGCGAAATGCAGGGGGCGAATTTTCCAGACAGGGGCGAAACGTTTTCGGGGCGAAATGTAGGAGGCGAAATGCAGGGGGCGAATTTTCCAGACCCCGGTATTTTATAGTATACCGCTATTGCTTATTATTATTTTTTATCGTAATATCTTTTTCGAAATAATTTTTATGAAAAACATTAAAATTAATTGCTAACACTTTTCTTTCGTTTTTTAAAGCTTAAGTAGGCCTGCATACTATTTATAGTGAATTTTGCAAGCTATTTATATTAACATATTTGGTTTTGCAATGTTATATCAATTAATTTATTTCTAAAAAAGTAATGATTGATATTTTTAATGTAAATTAAGAGCAAAATTATTTTATGAATTATTTAAAAAATATAACAGATCTTTTTTCTCAAAAGTATTTCTTAATTAAATATATGATATAAAGTTATAAAAATGTCCCTATATATTATACAGTAGGTGATCGATTAACGAATTGTTCGGATGACGAACACATTCGGGAAAAGTTTTTGTTCGAATAACGAACACTTCACAGAACAAACAGTGGATCCACGGACTGGTGATATGAAGGGTGGCCGGATGGCCGCGTGGTAAAGCTGTGGTTTACAATCCTGGAGGATCCGGGTCCCACTCCTCCAATTTCTCAGGAGAGATCCGGGCCCGGCCCGTTGAACCTCATCCTTCAACCGTCCGGTTGATCCCATGATGGTTGTTGGCCAGTATGTGATGGGACCTATAAGTGGCCGCCGCCAGATAAAATTATCTCATGAAGATATGGCGGCTTAATTAACGTAACGGAATGACAGGCTTAGGTCTTGTGCATTCATGGACTTATGGATAAGGATGGGAGAACAGTAGTTTTTCTCGATTAAAATGATCTCGGAGACAACTTAAATCAAAGATTTATTAAAGAAGGTAAGAGAAAGATTTTACAATATTTTGGTCTTAGAATGGCACCCATACCAGATTGAGGTCAATAGGCTTGGGGATCTCTACAATGATAATGCTATTAATCACTTCTGAAAAATCCTGAAGAAGAGACAAAAGTAATCGACATAGGACAGATTCTTTAACGAAAAATAAACATAATAGATGAAAATGCAAGACTGTGTATGTTTATATTATTGTTATTGCATATAAATAAACGTAGTAAGAAATTATATAATTATTTATTTATTTTTGGGGAGTCTCCACAACGAATTAATCAAATTCCATAAAAACCTATGGTAAATCGATGGTCTGTTAACGAACAATTCCGATAACAAATATTGTCTTTGAACGGATTATGTTCGTTAATCGCTCACTCACTGGTAATTTTTTTATTTTATTTAGTACAATTAAGATCAAAACATGTTTTAAAAAACAAACACTGATCTTACTTAACAAAAAAAATAAACAAGAGTACAATCAATTAAACAGAAAAACATAAAATATATACATTAATATTATAACATATAGGTAAACATATGAATATTTTGCTTTAAAAAACTGTTAAACTTAAAAGGGTGAATATTAAATAAATCGAAATCAATAAATTGCAATTCACGGATGAGTCGAAAAGGAAAAGATCTACGAGTTATATTTAATCTAACATAACCACAGGTAAATATTGATTTATATCTCACTGTCAGTCGAGTATCAGGAATCTTTAGCGATAAATCTACATCATCCATATTATTTCTCAAATAATTTAAAAATAACGATTATATAATTATTTCTATACATTTAAAAATAGCTAATATTAGTAGAAGATAATTTTAATTTATTGGATATATTTTTACATACCTGATACGATGCTTAAAGAAATAAATAAAATTAGTAGAATATTCGAAAAATTCTAAATTAATCTACGTTGATTTTTACTTAATTTATTCTTATATTTTTACATACCTGATACGATATTTATTGTTTTTTATATCTTGTATTTTATCTGATAAGGAAAGCACGAAGTTATCGATGCATTTCCCATTTTGGCCTTATTTATTTATTTTTGGGGAGTCTCCACAACGAATTAATCAAATTCCATAAAAACCTATGGTAAATCGAACAATTCCGATAACAAATATTGTTTTGAACGGATTATGTTCGTTAATCGCTCACTCACTGGTAATTATTTCTATACATTTAAAAATAACTAATATTAGTAGAAGATAATTTTAATTTATTGGATATATTTTTACATACCTGATACGATATTTGTTATTTTTTATTTCTTGTATTTTATCTGATAAGGAAAGCACGAAGTTATCGATGCATTTCCCATTTTGGCCTCTCAAACACAAATCCTCGTAGAAGAAAGTTTGGTTATCGTAAACAACGCTAATATTTTGAATTACACTGTCGATGTTCCGAATTTCGTTTATGAAATCTTCTCTTATCAAAGAACTTCCGTTTTTCGCTTCCATCAATAACATTCCCATCCTTCCGAATCTCATCATTTTTATTATATCGAAATTATTTTCATCCGGAGGAAATAGAGTTTCGGCAATTTCTCTGTCTCTGATCGATCTTCCATTCGTTGGACACAGTAGATATTCGGTATCATTCATTAAATCGAATCTAGTGAAACCAGTCGATAGTATGGCGACTCTGTCTTTGATCGATCTTCCATTCGTTGGGCACAATAGATATTCGGTATCATTCATTAAATCGAATCTAGTGAAACCAGTCGATAGTATGGCGACTATAACTATCGGAATGAATATAAATAATAGAGGATGTTTGCCTACACAAAATCCAAGTTTTCTAAACTTAGAAGAGAGGTATCTATTAATGAAATCGTATTTCATTTTTGCTGTCGGTCGATCTGTAAAAATTTTTAGAGATTCAAATGACAAATTTATACATTTTTTATTTGTATTATATTATAATCTAAATATTTCTTATAAATTATATTGTCTATGTGCATAAATATATTATTAAAATCGAATGCAAAATTTTTTTTATCATCAAAGTGATTTTCTAAATTGCATTCGATTATGGAAATAATCGAGTAAAAAATTATAATAATCAAGTAAAGTAATTATACTTACATTTCTTATGGTGATTTAAATATTTAATACTTAAATTATCTTCAGCTCCGCATGAATAATTATCTACTTCCCACCGATGATTGCAAACCTGAAATTAATACATGATATCACGTTACACTGAAAGAAGTAGGTACAGTTATGATAGTTTTTTATTTTATAGAATTAGGCCAAGCGACTTATTGTTTCTTATTTTGGAGCCACTTTTTAATTCGTCTATAAAGATAAATTTGCTGTATTACCGTTGCACTACGATGGAAATATAACAAGAAAAATGTAATAATAATTTTAATAAATTTAAAATAATATATAATTGGTTGTTATTTTTATGACACGTTATATATTTGTAATATGTGTAAATATGAAATTAAACATTCTGATAATTTTCATCTTTATTCAAGTTTTTATATGTTGTAATGTTATACAAATGACAGACTTATCCTTTTCACGAGTTTCATTATGAATATTGAGATTTTATATAATTATATTCATTCCTAACTATAAGATAATGATTTAATTGCTTGCATATTAATTGATAGATAACATATGATATCTTGATCAAATTTTAATCATATATATATATATGATTTATATATGTGTAAATCCCTAGTGACGCCATTTCATTTTAATATATCAAGATTATATTCTTTTATTCACTACTCTTTCTTACCATTTTGTTAAACTGTTCGTAGCCTAAAAATTGAATGTATATACATGCAAATGGGTTAAATAAATTTGCAAATGCTATACATATTTTATATTCTACAATACATTAAATAAAAGTGATAAGTAATTGGTGCTTTTGAATATTTTCTACAAACAATTAATATTTAAGTATTAAGTTGCTGGATTTTATTTTTGTTTTTTTTGTTAAAAAGCTCTGAACTTAGAAGAGATGTATTTATTTACGAAATCGTATTTCATTTTTGCTGTCGATCTGTAAAAATTTTTAAAGATTCAATTTACAAATTTGTACATTTTTGTTTGTATTATATTATAATCTAAATATTTCTTATAAATTACATTGTCTATGTGTATAAACATATTATTAAAATCGAATGCAAAATTGATTTTTTTTTCTATTATTAAAATTATTTTCTAAATTGTATTCGATTATGGAAATAATCGAGTAAACATTTATAATAATCAAGTAATTATACTCACATTTCTTATGGTGATTTAAATATTTAATACTTAAATTATCTTCAACTCCGCATGAATAATTATTTACTTCCCACTGATGATTGCAAACCTGAAATAATACATGATAGCACGTTACACTGAAAGAAATAGGTACAACAACTTATGATAGTTTATTACTTTACAGAATTAGGCCAAGCGAATTATTTTTTTTTTCTTATAACGATTTTGTGAGCCAGTTTTTAACTCGACTGAAAAGATAAATTCGCAGTATTACCGTTGAATTACGATGGAAATATAACAAGAAAAATGTAATAATAATTTTAACAAATTTAGAATAATTGGTTAATATATAATTGGTAGTTATTTTTATGACACGTTACAAGTTTTTAATCTGTGTAAATATGAAATAAAACATTTGATAATTCTCATATTTATTGAAGTTTTTATATATTGTAATGTTACATAAATGACTCTCCACGTTACATATACAGAAAAACCTGTGTTAGTGGCCAACTTGCAAGCCATGGCCATCTTAAATATCCGTCCAAGCTTATTGCGAATTTTTAAACTGAGTAAAATGCCATCTGTGTTCCCTAGCCATGGCCAATAATATTTAATTAAGGCACCTTGTGTGCAACATCTAATAAGTAGCCAACAAATCCTGTTTTGATCAGAAATGCCAGATGGGCTCTAGCTCTTCTATCAGCTGAACATTCTAAAATGAAAAATCCCTAAAACAGACATTAATTAGGGATTTCTTTTCTTAGATTTAATTAACAATGTGAAATTGTGTCATAAACTTTGTATTTTAGAAATTTGTAGCTAACTAAATCTGATGACTAATCTGTGCTTGGTATCCACAGTCTCAGCCGCCGAAAGATGGCCACCTAACATAGGTTTTCCTGTAATCCTTTTCACGAGTTTCATTACGAATATGGTGATTTTATATCAATTATATTCATTCCTAATTATAAGGTAATATTTTAATTGCTTGCATATTAATTATTAATAAATAACATATAATACCATGATCAAGTTTGTAATCACATATATATAAATATATTGCATATTTTATGCACCTTTCCAATTAGACTGATTAATAAGGGGCGGGGCAAGTTTTAACCGGGGGCTGCACCCATACCTGTGGAGGGACCGGATGGTGAAGGACGGGGATCATCGGGCCGGGCCCAAAATCCCGAAAAAACTTTTCGCGAGATGCCGGACGCCGTATGCGAACCCGGGTCCTACTGTGTGGCACACCAACGCGGTGCTACCCGGCCATCCGTCTGCCAATCATTTATTTTAATAATGAAACATAGCTGACTTGATGTCCCTTTTGCAAGCGAACTACTATATTAATTCCTATAAATAGTATATCATTAGAAAGATTAAATCCTCGAATTTCTGCGACAACCAAAACTTTTCGTCGTTATTAATTACTTAAAAAGTAAGGAATAAAAATTAAATTAAAATTGTAGTTCCGCTAAAAAAACAAAATCCGCAGATGTCGCTGTAGCTTAATAATGGCCGTTATCTGATGATTATCTATGCGAATTCGAGATTCCTCACTGATACTCGGAGGTTATAAGATTAAATCACAATATTACCGCTCATATGAGCAGGCAATATATAGTAAGTTATATAGAAGAAGAATTTCAATTAGAAAATGGAAAAAATGTTTAATATAGTAAAATTATACAGGAAGTAACATCAACAAGAAAGCGCTGAATATTTTTACTTATATAACTTTTGTTTTGATTAATATTCCAATGCTCTAATTGCTAAATTATTAATATGTGTGAGTTTGATCAGGTTTTTAAAATTTATTTTAAAAGAAATTATTGTAAATTTCAGATATCAGTATTGAAATCCTTGTACTGTATATTTTGAATTCCTATAAAATTCCTCATTTTTTATTGCCGTTTTAATAACTGAAAAAATCTAGTATATTTTTCAGTTTGGAAAATTGGAAAATTTCGGAAAATTTCTTAAGTTTACTTATGCGTTAGCACACAAAACTTGTTTAGAGTACATTAGTTAAAACAGTAGGATAATTGCAAATTTTGGATAATAATTAAATATTTTCCAGTTTTGAAAGATTTATTAAAATTTTCTTAACTGGTTCTTTGCAGTAGATGTGCGTTATAACGAATATTATGTAAATTTGAACGAAAGAGCAGCACATTTTTTGTTAATTCGAAAATAAAATTAACTCTTTAGCCTATTTTCTGAAAGGAAATAACCTCGTAAAGTTGCCATAATTTTGTGTGTATTTGGGTAAGTCGATTATTAATACCTTATATACTGTAATTGGATCAATGATGCTTTTACAGCATTTACAAAAAAAACCAAAGGAACTTCAAACGATAAATTATATTGATTTCCATTTAAAAAATATTTCAGAAGAACGCTTATCGAAATAAATATAATCCGTCTACTCTTATAATTAAATCTAAGTTATATTAACGTATGTATTAAAAATCTTAAAGCAGCTATTCGGTTTGGAATATCTTTTAACCAAGCATAGTAAGTGAAGTTACACGATAGGTGGGACCGACGAAAATCGCGTAAGTCGGGGTACAACTTTGCATATAAATACATATAAATTTGGTTTAATTGTGACCAAGGATTAATAAAAACACTAGTTTTTAGAAGAAAAATATTTAATAAAATTGCAGTTCTTTATACATATTAATACAAAATATTAAATAAATAAGTGAGTTATATAAAAAATTATTCACTTTTACTTAATCATCACAGCATACTTTCAGCATTTTTTCCATCTCAGCAATAATACCACGATGTTTATGAATTATGCTTGAGTTGGATTGAGCATTTTTCATCGTATCGAGAATTATTTCATTATCAAAAGATAATGTTCTTATTGTGGATTCCGGTAGCTCAAACTTCTTTGCCAATTCACAAATTTTCATCTATTATCAAAATTCTTGATAATGTTAACTTTACATTCAAAAGATGTCGTTTTCTTTTTCTTACTAGGTGCAGGAGAATCAGATTTATTTCGTTTGGACGACAGTTTTTTAAAGGTTTGGAAAACGTATAACAAAACAATCTTAACTTTCATCGATCGTAGAATCGTAATCCTGCACGTAGAGTTCCCGCGAAACGCGTCCAATGCGTATCACACCAAAATAGCGTGCAGCATGTTGCCAAACAAAAAATCAAGAACCGCGTAAGTCGGGATATTACTGTAATTGCCATTTCTCTTTAGAATTCGTGTGTTTGAACGCATTCACACACTTAATATGATAATATAGTTTAATGAAAGGTCGAACTATTAACATTTTTCACATATTTTCCTTATAAGTGTAATAAATTATTCCTCTGGATCGTGAAATGCAAATTCTAAAGTAGTAATTTTGTTTAATAGTTATAATAATTTCATTCTACGCAAGAAATTTTTAAATAAGATTGTGGGTGTTCCAAAACTGTTATCATCAATTCGGTCGAAAATTATAAGTTTTTAGGACATTCGCAGTCTTATGTAGTTGCGTGTGTTTTGTGATACAGGAAAATGCTGAATGACTGAGGAAATAATCTTAATAATAAATAGAATTTCAGAAAATGATAAAATAATCAATTATTTTAAGGAAAAAAATGACTATGATGATGTACTGTATACATACGTATTATTTTAGAGTTATTTATTTAAAAATTATTGAAAAAATTTATGTACTAGTTATTTCATCATAAGTTCATACACTATTAATGATCTGTTACATAATAATGCAATATGCTTATAATAATTGCTTTCGTGATAAATTTATCATTCTAGTAATCTTAAAATATTTTATAAGTAACAACGAAATTTTAATTTTTCAACTAACTTGTAAGTACCGTATACTTTGATATTTATGCAAAGTTGTTATAAATTTTTTTGCTGTAAATCGGATCTTTTAGCCTCATACAACTTAACTTATACATAAATATATACACAATAAATAAACAATATACAGGGTGATTCAGAAAGGTGGTGCCAAAATTTACAGGTAGGTAGAGGATGAAGCACCTTTCTGAATCACCCTGTATATATAATTTTTTAACTATATATTTATATGATGTGTTTATGTATATACAGTATACTATATATGCAGTATATATGTTAAGGTAAAAGTGATTAACTGGCGATAATGTATAATCGCTGGTTATTATGCATAATCATCAATCATCTTGGTAAGTTTGATAAATTTCACTAAATTTCTCACTTTTACCAGTGATTATGTATAATTAATTCCCAAATGAATTTGGTAAGTTTGATAAATATCGCTTAATATATTATTTTTAAAGCGATTTTTGCTTAACTTGCAAAATATGGTTCATAAATTTGGTAAATAATATGAAATTTCTCACCTTTTGTTGCTTTAATTAATAATTTAATTATAGTGATCTGTTTCACTTTTACAACATCCACATTTTTACAAAATAATCTCCGATTATTCATAATTACCGGATTAATCACTTCTACCGTTACATATATAATTTGTTGTTGCTTTAATTAATAATTTAATTATAGTTATCTGTTTCACTTTTACAACATCCACATTTTTACATAATAATCTCCGATTATTCATAATTACCGGATTAATCACTTCTACCGTTACATATATAATGCATGAATATACATGGTACACTAAATTATTATTCTATCGATGTATGTATAAAAATTAATTAAACTTAGAATCTAATAAAATATAATAAAAACTTTTTTATGAAATTAAATAATTTTTTTTACTCTGATCTTATAGATCATTTTTTAATTTACTCCTCATACGAATTATGAAAACAATTTGCCTATTCATTATCATAAATAGGAACTTATCTATGGAAATTACAATTTATAATGTCAGATTATATTAAAAATCTGTCTTTAGAATGATTAAAAGAAATTATGAAAAAACGATTTTATTAAATTTAATCAGTTATACTTCAATTTTTAATAGTTTAATGCATTTTTTAAATATATAATACTTTAAAATAATTATTTTATTGTTAGATTTTGATAGTATTTATTTAAAAATTTACTCAAAACTTTACTTTTGTATTTATTCTTTTTTTCAAGTATATTTTATGATGATTTCTGTCACATTATTGCCATAATTGTCCAATTTAAAATTATTTTAAACTAGCATGTCTCAAAAATGCTAGTCATTTACATCGACCTATGATATATATAAGGATGTGAGAAGTAAAATAATCTAGAACATAGATCCAACTAATATTTTGATGGCATATCACATGGCTGCAGTGAAACAAAAGACTTTTTTTTAATGCCATCAGAAGACCATTTTAAACTTGTACTTCCTCTTCATTGCATTGTTTTCTGACGTGTACAAAGTAAATTAACACTCCCAGTATCTATTTATAATGCATTAAAATTTAAAAATATGTTATGAAAACATAATGCTGTTTCCTCCGTGTCAGATAAAAATGATAGCTATGAAATTAATAATTGTCCTGAATTCAAAATGATATATGAATGGATTCATAATGAATTTATATCTTAAGCAATATCAATCATACGTAGCCAAGAGTTGTAAATTTTAAAATATTGTCTTTAAAATGTTGCATATGTCAGATTTATATATAATATTTTTATAATATATTGCAAGTATGTATTTATATACTGTATATGCTATAAATTTATATTACTCACATAATAAAGTACATAGTTTCACGGTGACAGAAGGAACGAATTACTTTATTCATTTTTCAGATTTATATATTTAAAATTATACAGATAACACTTACACAGACAGACATTTTATAAGTTGGAATTAAAATATAATAAATTAAAACACGAATATAATTTTTGTTTCGATAGAACTCTCAAATGTAACTTTATAAATCACTTAACTTTAAAATAAATTTAGTAGTTTTTAATTTTAGTACTTCATGTTTTGCAAAGCAGTATTTATTGTTGGTTAATGTTAAAATATTTAATTAATAAATAAAAAAAAGATGCATTATATATTATTGATGCAATCTTTTTACTTCAGTTAAAGTATATATTAAAAAAAAATCCTTAAAAGTATTTTTCTATAAAATATAAAATTATAGACAATTGTAAATTTTTAAATATAGATTATTTCCATTTATTCATTTTATTATACTATTATTGTTTATATCAAACAAGAGTAACTATAGATATTATAAAATGCTATATAAATACTTATATTTTATAGAAATATAATTAAGGAAGCCAATAAAAAATTATAATTTTGGCAAATTTATACAATTACATATTCTGTAAATTAATTTTATACTAATGAAACTATTTTTTATATACAATTTCTGTGACTGAAAAATTTACTACATTTTTCTTTAAAATAAAAATGCATTCAAATGTTATAAGCTGATATTTCTCTTATAGAATGATTATAAGATGAAAATTATAAAAAAAAAAAATTAAAACAAAATAATACTGTATATGAGTATAAATAATATGATATTTTTAGTATTTTAAACTGAAAGAAAACATTTATAACAAAATTGTTTGGCAAAATTGAATGCCAATTACTTATAAATAATTGTGACTTTATATCTTTCATGACAGTATAAATATAATAAACTATCATAAATTATTTTTAATTAAATGAAACAGCAAATATTTTTCAAAATGTCGAATTTATCAATTTTTTATTTTAATGATAGGAAATTATAATGTGATCAAAATAAATTTGCAAATGATTTAAATATATTTACACAAATTGATTTAAATCTTTTGCGTGTACATTCAAAGTTTAGGCTACAAACAGTTTAACAAAATGGTGAGAAAGAGTAGTGAATAAAGGATTATAATAGCATTCAAAGTTTAGGCTACAAACAGTTTAACAAAATGGGGAGAAAGAGTAGTGAATAAAGGATTATAATATTGATATATTAAAATGTAGTGGCATCACTAGGGGGTTGCGGTGGGTACAGCCCACACCTTGTGATATCATCGTGGGGGTACACACCTAATATTTTCAAACGTATGTTAAAAAATTACTTTTTTAATCAATTTTACAACTGTAAGTCCTTTTTAACCGCTTATCAAACCCCCTTATGGGATTGGCAAGCAGTTAAAAAGGACTCGTGCAGTATGTAGATACGACTATTAATGTTTTATAAAATGTTTGGTCGTTAGAAAGCACGGATTTAAGAGTTTATAAGGAATATTATTTATTGTTAGAACCTAAACATTAAAAGCCGTATTTGCATATAGAGGCTTGGTAAGCCGTGAAAAAGACTTACCGTTGTAAATTTGACAAAAATGTTTTTTAACAAAGGTTTGAAAATATTGGGTTTCATCCCACGATGATGTTACAAGGTGTGGACTGCACCACCGCACCTCCTAGTGATACCACTGCATTTTAGTATATCAATATTATACGCGTTTATTCACTATCTTTCTCACCATTTTGCTAAACTGTTTGTAGATGAAAGTTTGAATGTACAATGCAAAAGGTTTAAATAAATTTACAAATGGTTTAAATGTTTCTACACAAAGTTTAAATAAACTTGCGAAAGGTTTAAATGAACTTGCAAAAGATTTAAATGAATTTGCAAAAGGTTTAAATCAATTTGGAAATGGATTAAAAAATTTGCAAATGGGTTAAAAAATTTGCAAATAGTTTAAATAAATTTGCAGATGCTATATTAAATTTTGTGCAATGGTTGGCTAGTAGCTACGGCTGGAAACAAAAGAAACATGTCCATAACATAATTGTCGCAATCCTGGAAAGTAATAATATATATAATGCATTTCTTATGGAAGACATACTTAACTCAATGTCGTGTTCAAGAAGCTTCCCTCTGATTTTCGTAAGAGTAATTCTGGGCTCTTTCTCAACTGCTGCTTCTATTAGGCGAAGAACATCGGGATTAAGTAGTTTCGGCCTGTTCCCTCTAGTCCATTGTTTTAGCACATCAAAATTATCCCTTCTGTACTTTCTAATTATGCTTTCTCCATATTCCATTTTATACCTGATTTTGACGCCGCCTTCTTCATACAATTTGACAAACAGTTTCTTTTTTTCCATATAAACAACCTCATACTTTCCACGCCTTCCTCCAACTCTGCGTCGAGCAACGAAAGAGTTCGGAGAACTTGAATCACTTCCACTCACGTTATATATATATTATATAAGTTTACGCCCAAAATCGCAGTCGGAGAACAGACGAACAGACTCGTTCATTATAAGTCGTTGTTTCTCCATCGATCGACTATTTTGCATAAAGTTTAAATAAATTTGCAAATGGGTAAAATAAATTTGCAATTGGTTTAAATCAATTTGCAAAAGGATTAAATAAATATGCAAATGCTATATTGATAAAACATTTATTTTATTTAATAGATGGCGCTAAAGAAAACTACGACTCATATTCTTTGCAAGAAAAGTCGAATAAAATATGGAGAAAAATATTGATTTATTTTTTTTATTAGGAGTCAAATTTATAGAAAAACCCTATCCCATATTAAGAGGCTCAAAACAGGGTATATGAAAAGTATACACTACACCCAAGAGAGGGCTTCTAATATTTTACATGTTTTATGTTATGGTTAAAACATTATTATGTATTTTCAGAAATGCTGTTTTGAAAACAAATAAAACTACAATATTCACACACCCAAGTAAAGAACTATCAAATGAAGAGAGAAGAATAAAAGAAAGAAAATAACGTTAGCCAACTTATCAACCTAGCAGAAAATGCCTCTCTGTAATTGAACGCTGTTAAAAAACAAAATGACATCTCCAAAACAATAGAAGGAAAAGGAAACTGAAATCTGCAATAACCATACCATCAACAACCCAATGATCAATTTGAGATCCAAATATGGGATGACGAAAGATATATAATGCACAGTTAAAATTACAACGTAGAACAACACAAATAGGCTCATTTAGGTTCATTTAATAGTGTAACGTGCGCCTTAAAAAGCAACATCACCCTGCTCCGCTCTATGGCACTACAGGGATTCTTCTGCAACATGGAACTCGGCTTAAATCATCGCCTGAGTTGTCGGCAGGGAGGAAACCACGCCTCTTCAGCAGAACAACACAAATAGGCTCATTTAGGTTCATTTAATACTGTGACGTGCGCCTTAAAAAGCAACATGACCCTGCTCCGCTCTATGGCACTACAGGGATTCTTCTGCAAGATGGAACTCGGCTTAAATCATCGCCTGAGTTGTCGGCAGGGAGGAAACCCCGCCTCTGCACCACCTCAACAAGGGGGCCACACTGATCCAGTAGGCCTGCCGGGCGGAAGATCCTTCCACCTCGCCCCTTGTGCCCGGAGTTGCTGAAGCAACCGAAACTATAGCCGAGATAGAGCGGTTTCAAGTACCGCCAAGGAACTGAAAACGTTATCTTACTTCGGAGACTTTGAGACACAACGGCGGAAGGTCCTCCCACAGGAAGAACCTCGGATGTCACCCTCCACGACATGTCATGGCGGGGCAAAATGACAAACGAACATGAGTCATCTCCATGACTATGCCAACGTCTGAATACACCTAGGTCTTGATTGTGTATCGCTCCTAGTAGCGGGGTGTGCACACGAAGCGCAGTCCATCCCAGACGATCGCGAACGACCGTCAATGGCAAGAATCTTCCCGGTTCGATCTCCGATGTGGCCAACCATCAGCGCCTGATGGAAGGCCATCATGGGGACGATATCGACCGACGCCGTGCAATTGCCGGGCTCTGGCGCCTCGCCGTGGCCTTCCTGTCAGCGCCTGACTGGAAGGCCACCATGGGGACAATATCGACCGACGCTGTGCAATGGCCGGGCTCTGGCGCTTTGCCGTGGCCGAATATCGCTTGGATCAACTCCCCGAGGTTTTGTGACTCCCTTGGGAAGCGAACTTCCCCCGGCCTGGGGAAGAAATCCCCTACAGCCCGAGTTCGGCCATCTGTGAACGACCAAGAAAGGGCGAGAATCTCCCCTGGTTCGATCTCCGATGCAGCTCACTGTCCGCGCCAGACTGGTGGGCCACCCTGGGGACGTTATCGACCGATGCCGGTGCAATGGCGGGCTCTGGCACCTTGCCGTGGCCGAATATCACTCGGCTCAACTCCCCGAGGTTTTGTGATTCTCTAGGGAAGCAAACTTCCCCCGGCCTGGAGAAGGAGTTCGGCCAGCTCTCGGGTGGGCACTGTTAACGCTTCTATCCCTCCGCCATTCATCCCGTCAGCACGGTACGCCACCTAGGGATTTGAGACCCTTTCAGAGGACTCGTACCTCACGCAGGGCATACGGCGGGCCAATTCTTAATCCCGACCCGCAGGGCGGGGGCACCGTTAAGGCTTCTATCCCTCCGCATTCATCCCGTTGGCACTGTATGCCACCTTGGGATTTGGGACCCTTTTAGAGGACTCGTACCTCACGCAGGGCATACGGCGGGCCAATTCTTAATCCCGACCTGCAGGGACTCGGACGGTCGAGTGGCGAACCACAGAGCGCCCATCGGTGAGGGATGGGAGCGGAGTTCGGCCATCTCTCGGATGGGTACCGTTAAGGCTTCTATCCTTCCGCCATTCATCCCGTCGGCACGGTACGCCATCTTGGGACCCTTTTAAAGGACTCGTACCTCACGCACGACGGGATTAAGAAATGGCCTCGTACGACGGGCCATTTCGTAATCCCGACCCGCAAGGACTCGGATGGTCGAGTGGCGAACAATAGAGCGTCCACCGGCGAGGGATGGGTGTAGCCATGCTCTACCGACCTTATAGGAATTTCTTCACTAGGGACAGCCCCCTGGAGGCGTGGGCAGGTGCTCGGACCCATGCCGACCAGGTTGTTGCTGCAGGGCCACTCTATAGAAAGTCAAACGAGGTCCGTGGCAATAGGTGCTCGGACCCAGGCCGACCAGGTTGTTGCTGCAGGGCCACTCTATAGAAAGTCAAACGAGGTCCGTGGCAATTTATCCGACTAGGATTTCCCGCGGCTGTCTACTCGGGTTCCCCAAGACCTTTCGACAAACCGCTGGTCATACCGACGTCTGCACACGCCCATCCGAGGTGTGGGGTCCTCTTCGCCTAGACATCGTCGAACTCTAGGAGCCACTTAGTAAGTCCCTGTCACTATGGACGTATCGGCCCGGCTGCAAAACGGATACAGGCATAGAGACAGCCGGTAAGCCCTCTCGTCACGACAAAGCGGGCCCCATTCGAGAGGGCAACACAAATAAAGAGAAAGAAACGAAAAATACGGTACGTCAGTGCCGGATCTAGGGTGAGGAGTGAGATGTGCCTAGGACAAAAATGATGAAAGGGCACGAAAATGTAGTTGCAATTTCACACACAACCTTAATTATATTAATCTTGACAATATTTCGTGCTGCATAGTCGTTCTACAAAAACATAATGGTGTACTTTTCTAACCGATAAAACTTATCAAGTGGGAGAGAAACCAGTGCGAATTAAATTACTTATCATACATGACACAGAGACAGCCGGTAAGCCCTCTCGTCACGACAAAGCGGGCCCCACTCGAGAGGGCAACACAAATAAACAGAAAGAAACGAAAAATACGGTACGTCAGCGCCGGATCTAGGGTGAGGAGTGAGATGTGCCTAGGACAAAAATGATGAAAGGGCACGAAAATGTAGTTGCAATTTCACACACAACCTTAATTATATTTATCTTGACAATATTTCGTGCTGCATAGTCGTTCTACAAAGACATAATGGTGTACTTTTCTAACGGATAAAACTTATCAAGTGGGAGAGAAACCAGTGCGAATTAAATTACTTATCATACATGACTGAATGATAGTCTGTCTAAATATTTCTTTCCCTCACGTTTTCCCGCATTGTCATATCGCAGTCACAATATCATAATGGCAAATGTGCTGTATTTATTATTATTGTTTTTTGCATAGATACCACTTTATTTTCATTAAAAGCTGTATATAATACCAGTTTAGGTTTACTGTCGCCCAACCCAACCCAAATTTTTTTTGTGTTTCTCAGTGACTATGTATCTGACTTCAATACATTCCCGGTTCCAAAGTATTAAATATGTTTATGTATTAATGTGCGTGAATGACTAGGAGAGAGGAATCATTTTCTAATGTAGCCCCCTGATGTTGCCTCAGGTGACAAAATATCTAAGTACAGCGCTACTATATGTTCTGTTTTTAGCTTTACGACATGTAAAATCATCTCAAGCAGTTTAAAACCGCAAAGCTTTAAATAACAAATTTCTTTATTTTTAAAATATATTATTATTTTTTTCATTTATAGATAAATTGTGATGCTAGCTAGCACCTTCAAAATTATGCAAAGAAAAAATGCCTTTCTTATCATTCTCTGTATGATTTGAATGTACTCCTTATACTTTATATACAGTATAAATTTAAAATAACAGATTTTAATTTATACGTGAAAAATATAATCTCAAAATGTAAAATAAACGGAAGAGCAATTTATATTAAAATACTAAATCAGGATAGTAATATGTGATTGCATCAGCCCCCTTCCAATTAAGGCTCAATATCGTCAAAATCTTAATACTGATACAATATTTAGATATATTTTTATTTATTTATGAACTCGAAATACTAGTAATCCCGATTTCATTAATAAATAAAACATTTTTCTCAATAAATTTTAATCATAATTATATGTAATGTATTAAATCAAACTTTTATAATAATAATAAAAACTATACTATATTCTGGAAAAAAAATATTAATAATTGGGTTATTCTAAAAATAAAAATATTGTATATATATTTATTGATATCGTAAATTTGAATTATATTTAGATCTGAATTTCATGACACATTGGGAAGTTTCTGTGGCATTTGTGATACACATAACAATACTTTAGCTGTAAATAAGTGATATTATAATAATAATATTACTAATTTATAGCTAAATAATTTGAAAAAAAATAATCTTTTGTCAGAGAGCGTATACTTTGAAAACAATAGTCACCTTTGTAAAGCGTAAATAAATATAAATAATAATAATAACAATAAACTTTAGGAACATTGCAATATATTTAGACTATTAAAGAGAACAAATGGATGTATTTAGTTGATTTAATTAGAACAGGGGGTTCTTAACCGGGGATGTCCATACATCTTGGAAGTATGGAAAACAAATGCTGGAGGTATGGGGCTTGATGTCTGAAGTACAGTAAATTCATGCTGTTGACATATTTGGAAGTCATATTGGCAACAAATATAAGGAATGGTGATGATTATTTCGACAATCAAGTGAACGGGATATGGAACTATTGGGCAATCCATTGGGGTCTGAAGTCATCAAAAGATTAAGAATCCTTGAACAACAACAATATCTATCAACCTTGACCGCTGTATGAATCCTTAAGAAAAAAAATTACAGACTTGCCAATGTTTGTTGAATTATTTAATTTCTCAGCATACATAAATGGAAATAATTTAAGCAAACATGATGCAGTTACGATCCTGATTTATTATTAATTAATTAAATAATAATAATTATTATTATTGATATGATAATTTTTTTGTACTTTGTAAAAAGTACGAAGGCCCCAATACGGAAATAATTTAAGCAACATTGATGCAGTTACGATCCTGATTTATTATTAATTAATTAAATAATAATTATTATTATTATTGATATGATAATTTTTTTGTACTTTGTAAAAAGTACGAAGGCCCCAATAATGCAGTAGTTGCCGCTTGCGATGATATTATAGATAGATTTAACTGAATTTTTATATTTGTGAACTAATATTTGTAAATATGAAAAAGGCACAACTGAATATATTATTTTTGCGTAGTGGATGATGATATCTAACATCATCATATTAATCCAAATTCTTACATATACTATTATTGTCTACAATATTTTTTTAATAAACAGCAAGATAGTATGCTGTAGTTTAATTTAGTTTTCCGGAAGATAATCGTGCTTAAGTGATATTTTAAGTTCATCCTATTGGCAAAAGGTTTTTTAATCTTTAAGTGAATAAATGGTAAACAAATATTTTTAAAAATTAATACCAAAAACCGGTATATACATATATAGTTTTTATCAATACCGATATTTGAACACCGGAAAAAAAAATGAGCAGGATCTCGGAGACTAAAAGCTGAGATTAGAAAGGATAAACAACAAACTTTATGTGTTTATAAATACAAGTATTTAAATAAACAACAAATTACAAGCATTTTCTTTTATATCTTTATTATTTAATGTACTATTGTTACTATACAAAATTATAACTCGTTGAATTTTTTACAGTAATTATCGACTGGGAATCTATAAAATCATTAACCCTTTGAGTTAATAAAACGTCAAAAATAAACTTTTATTGGTCTGGGATAATACTTAAATCTTTTCAATTTAGGTAATGAATTTTGAATTTTATTTAGGTTAATATGATAACTGATGCTTGAATCGGTAAATATTTTTGTATATACTCTTAATTCATAAAAATAATAATTACACGCTGCTTTGAAAAATGAATTTAAAATGCAACATTAAATTATCGTTTGTATGATATGAAATTATAATTATAATAATATAAAGTTATGTTGAAAATAATTATAATTATTTCTCCTAGTTATGCCGTCTGTTTCATCAGTACTTGTACGATTATTTTTATAAATGATGCAATTAAGGCCATTATAATTATTCATATAAAATCATAAATATCTAAATTTGTTGAAACTAATTAAACAATTTTCGTGACTAAAATCTGAATAAGTTGAGGCTCTTAATATTATAATATCAATTATCGCATTTATCTTGACTAATTGTAATATTTATACTTTAAATTCAATGAAAACAATAGTCACCACTGTAAAGCATGAATAAATACAAAATAATAATAATAATAATAACAACAATAAACTTTAGGAATATTGCAATATAATTAGACTATTAAAAAGCTGATTTAACTACAACAATATTCTCAAATTTGACCGCTTTATGAATCATTAATTGTAAAAAAAAATTGCAGATCTGCCAATGTTGTTGAATTATTTAATTTTTCAGCGTACATAAACAGAAGTAATTTAAGCAAACATCATGCAGTTACGGTTACAATATATATATATTTATTATTATTATTATTATTATTGAAATGATAATTTTTCTGTATTTTTGTAAAAATTCGAAGGAAAATTATAATATTTATACTTTAAATTCATTGAAAACAATAGTCACCACTGTAAAGCATGAATAAAATACAAAATAATAATAATAATAACAACAATAAACTTTAGGAACATTGCAATATAATTAGACTATTAAAAAGAACAAAGGGATGTATTTAGCTGATTTAACTACAACAATATTCTCAAATTTGACCGCTTTATGAATCATTAATTGTAAAAAAAATTGCAGATCTGCCAATGTTGTTGAATTGTTTAATTTTTCAGCGTACATAAACAGAAGTAATTTAAGCAAATATCATGCAGTTACGGTTACAATATATATATATATTTATTATTATTATTATTATTGAAATGATAATTTTTCTGTATTTTTGTAAAAATTCGAAGACCCCAATAAGTCTCGGACCCCCGAAGATCCGTTTACCACACTTTGAGAAATACAGGGCTAGAAGGATTTGTATAAATTCATGGTGTTTTGTAACTTTTTTCAGAATATCGAAGTCAATATAATTATTCTTAATTCTCACGAGATAATTGATGAATAATTTTGGTGTCCTGCTTGTCATGTAAGCTTTTAAAGCTTCAGTAACTATTATTTTAAATTAGCTATTATTATTTTAATTCAGTAGCTATTTTTTGGAAATAGAGACAGAAATCACTACTCATTGGTTTGGCTTGGGAAGAATGAAGAACGAAGACAGGTGATAATAGGAATGGTTAGATGATTCCTATCAAGAAATAATCTTAAAATATTCAATAGAAAATAATAATTATAATTACCGATAGTATACAGATTTTGTTTTTTAAGTTTCTTTTAATATATACTAGATATTACTCGCTCATATATATATATATACAGTATATATGAGCGGAAAACTTGTGAGTTAATCTTATAACTTTAGAATATCACTCGAGAAACTCCTCCGAACTCGTAATCAATAAATCCTAGCTTGGATGCTAATTTAGATGGCGGCCATTATTAGGTTATAGCGCCACCGGCGAATTTTGTCTTTTTAGAGATATTACAATATTAATTTAATTTTTATTCCTTAATTTTTAAATTATTAAATAACAATAAAAAATTTTAGTTGTCGCAGAATTCCGAATTATTAGGTTATAGCGCCACCGGCGAATTTTTTCTTTTTAGAGATATTACAATATTAATTTAATTTATATTCCTTAATTTTTAAATTATTAAATAACAATAAAAAATTTTAGTTGTCGCAGAATTCCGAAAAATAGACCTTTCTAAAGATATATAAGAATATTTATAAGAATTGCCTATTTATATTAATCGGTACAGTGGTTCTACTTCTAAAGAAATATCCAACCAGCCAGCCACGTTTCTCTGCTAAAATATATGATGATTATAATTTTTTTAACAAATTTAATGTTGATGATATGATTTAACAAATCTGCAGTGTAGACTTTGTAAGAAATTTAAACTAATAATTAATTATTGATATCTTTCCTTTAGACAGGAAGCTATTGATTTTTATCATATGTTTAATTATAACTAAATATAAAAACATCGAAGAAAATCTAGCAAGCCATTTGGAAACACTATTAAATACGTCAATGTCCTTTTGATCTAAAAATAATCTTTATTACCGTATTAAACCTTCACATTATTTAATAAAATATTTACCCTTCGAATGTTTTTTTTTAATTTTAATTAATATTAAATTAAAATTCGTAATATTAATTAAATTGTATACAGTAATATCATCTTTCATGTATACTATTTTAGAAAACGATTTTTGTTTAGTTGAAAAATATATAAATTAAAAAACATTGTATACAGAAAGAATTATTTATTTTGTGGCTATTGTTTTAATTAATTTTTTTATCAACAAATACGTCTTTGATAAGATTATTCCTCTTTCTTTATTTTTTTTTAATGTATTCATAATGATATCCATTGAAGCTGGACTTTTTATCTCTCTGATGCTGTTTGATTTGGCATTACAATTAATGATTTAACAAGGACAAAATGTATCAAGCGGAAAGTTGAAAGTTTTAGGTTTTCCGATTTTCAGTTCAATAATTTAATCTAGAAAATAATCAAAAGATTTATTTCTTTATTAGTAAGATAAAAAAATTGATCCCAGTTTTCTCTATTCTTTCATGCATGTTTCTTTCTATTCGATTGAAAAGCTGTTTTGCAAAATTATAATAAGTGTCAGCATTTATATAATAAGAATTAGATCTAAATGGAATTTTAAGCATAAAATATAAATTATCTTTAATCTATGATAATTTTCAAATTATACTCTACTTATCATAATGTTTAATATATACTAATATATTTTTTATTTAATGATATGGCAATCGAATGAAAGACTTTTTTCTAAAGAATTTTTAAAGCATAATCCAGATAATAAACATCATGGTAATATTATATATCAAGTAAGCAATTTATATTGTGCTAGAATTCTTTTTACAATTGAGTAATTTCAGACAACTAAATGATAAAAATTAAAATTATCATGAAATTTATCTTAATGTTTTTATGTTCACATAATAAAAGATCTCTTCTTATGTATTTTAACTTACTGTGCATAATAAAATTTGTGTTTTTATTTTTTAAATTGTATTTTTTATTTTAAACCGAATCGAATATTAACAAGAAAATTTACTCAAATGTCAAAATTTGAATATTTTAATCCTTTATCTTTATTCATTCCACAATAACGAACTGATTCGGAAAGTAGATTTACTGCTGTTTTTCATTATGCCCTTTATCTTTTTTATCTGATCTCAGATGGTTTCAACGGCCGGATGGCCGCGTAGTAAAGCTTTGGCTTACCACCCTGGAGGATCCGGGTTCAAATCCGGGTCACACACCTCCATCAATTTTTCAGGAGGGGTCCGGGCCCGGCCTGTCGGGACCCACACCTCCAATTTTTACATCCTTCAACCATCCGGTTGACCCCATCATGGGTGCTGGCCAGCCTGGTGTTGGCTCTACAAGTGGCCGCCGCCAGATACAGTATATCCCATGAGGATAGGGGCTATAAGTGGCCGCCTCCAGATATAGAATATCCCATGAGGATATGGCATCGCCGCCGCTAGATACAGAATATCCTATGAGGATATGACGGCGTAATAAAACTAACCTAACCTAACTAACCAAAGATTATATCCGGGCCGCCAGATACAGAATATCCCATGAGGATATGGCGGCGTAATAAAACCCAGATGTTTCAAGCTATTATTATTACGTAACAAACACAAACAACGTTTTAGATGGAATTCATAGTTAGAAACCTGATATCAAAGTGTATTATATCTCGCTTACGGTAATATTACATCGGATTTCGTTATAAAATGTATGCTACTTTTGCATAATAACACTTTAAAACTTTAACAATTTTCGGTTATAACATGCATCAATTGATTTTTCGGAAAAATCATAATGGACTAAAATCTATTCATTTTCCTGAACACGCATCAGTTTTCTCAAAATCGAGTGGTCAGCTGGATGGCCACGAGTTAACTGAAAGTTGCTTAGGATTATTTTTGATATTTTTAGTAACAGTGGCATATGAGGGAGTTGTCTTACCGTCCCTTACATCATTGTTAGTGCAAATATCACTATCAGTTAAAAGGCGAGCGTTATCAGGATCACTATATAAATTATTAATACATTCTTTTCTTGTAGTTTTAGCAGAACATAAGGTTAGCTGAATTTTTATGAATATTATTAGTGGATCGCAAGTTTAGTTCATTTAAAATTTTTTCAACTGCAGATTCAATTTTTGAAATTCGATTAGAAAAGTTCGAAAATAATTCAATTAGATGACGGTTTTCTTCTCGAATGCTATTTAATGAAGTATTAATAGTATGTTCTATAGCTGATATTAAATTCTTATTAATAACTTCAAAAATTACATTAGCAACTAAAAGTTCAAGCAGTAGATCGATTAGTCAGAATATTATATCTAAAGATTTTAAATTAATAACTGTTAGAACGAAATCTATTTTTCAAAAAATTTTTATTTCAAGACTACATCCAGATACTTCTGCTAACGACGTACATAGTTAATGTCGCTGATCATTTATCAAATGATATTCTTGTTTATAAATGTAAAACCAGATAAGATTCATATTCATATTTCTGCATTTCCGTTTTCCCGTCCGATCTTCCAATTTTATTAAGCTCTAAATTTTGGCCTGATTATACACTTGTTATAAGATTTTACTCAGGTAAACATCCTATCAATGTCGCTGATCATTTATCAAATGATATTCCTGTTTATAAATGTAAAACCAGATAAGATTCATATTCATCTTTCTGCATTTCCGTTTTCCCGTCCGATCTTCCAATTTTATTAAGCTATAAATTTTGGCCTGATTATACACTTGTTATAAGATTTTACTCAGGTAAACATCCTATCAACGATGTACCTAATAAAGATATTCCAAATATGAATCGTTCACCGTCTAAGAAAGCAAGTCCTATTGTCATGCCAGCTGGGGCCGATTCTCATGATGTATCTTCGCAATTAATACCAACACAGTCTTAACTATCGTTTTTATCTATTTTATCAAAACATTCAATCAGTACGAAATAAAATTGCTGATCTCGATACTTTGCTAAATTTACAGTTTGACGTTTTATGCTTTAAGGAAACATGGATCACTGAATCCGATAAAGATATTGATCTCGTGTATAGTTTTTACAGATATTCTAGTTTCAGTGCTTTTCGGGGATATAATAGAGGTGGGGGACGACTATTGTCATTAAGAAGAATAGCCTGTCTGTTTCCCTGGTCTCTCTATGGATGGGTAGTATAATGTCAAGTTACCTAATTTGAACATCTAATCTTGCCTGTGTTTACATCTCTCCTAACATCTCACTTCAAGCAAAATGTGATAGTATATCGAAACTCTACGATTCTCTACTTTTTATTATCGATGAAGACTTAATTATTTATGGTGACTTCAATTTTAGTAATATTCGCTGGCTTAATGGTAAAATTTCTTTTTCTTATCTTACAACTTTTCAGAGATTCTTTTTTGACCATATTTGTCATTTCTTCAATCTGAAGTAAATTGTGCATTTCCTACGAGTAACAGAAATTTTTTGGATTTAATTTTTACTTCTCTTTATAATGTAAGTGTTTTCCCTTCTATAAGTTTAATATCTGATAATTATCCTGTTGCGTTTTATGCTAATGCTTATAAAGATAATGTCCAATCGACTAAAAATTTCTCTTACATTAATTGGAATAATGCTGATTGGGAAAACATTATATTAGACTTAATTAATTTTCCTTGGGATTCATTTTATTGTACTCATATCAATCTTGAGATATTTTATGAGAATCTCTTTCTTTTTATCCAAACTTCTATTACCAGTCATGTTCTTACTAAATATACAATTACTAACAAACCAATATGGATGTCTAGCGCCACTAGCAAAATTAAAAATCTTTTAAATAAATATAAGCGCATTTGGAGAAGTACAGGCACCTACACAGCGATTTTTCATTATAATAATGATCAGGTTGATTTTGCACATGCAGAACTAAATTTCTCTTCTAATACTGTTTATAACTATCATAAAAATCCTCGTCGTCTTTGGAAAAATTTGAATAATCTTTCTTATCGAAAAAGCACTCATCGGAAGCTATTAATAATATTTTATTTAACCAAATTGTCCAATGTTACAAATTAAAATTCATAGTTTCTAATATTATTCCTATTAATATTGACTTTAATCTACAGGCAAATTCGATTTCAAAAGGTGCGACCTACTTAATGCCCTAACCAGTAGTAATAAATATACAAAGGATCCTGACGGTATTGTAGTTTCTAATATTATTCCTATTAATATTGACTTTATATCTACAGGCAAATTCGATTTCAAAAGATGCGACCTACTTAATGCCCTAACCAGTAGTAATAAATATACAAAGGATCCTGACGGTATTCCGTTTTTATATTATCAAAAAGTTGTGAGATCCTGGAGACCCCCAAACGGTACTCCCTTGTCTTATAGAAATAATATGAAATTATGTTAAAATTTAAATTAAAAATTAAACGAAAAAAATTTGTTTAAAAATAATAATTAATTAATAAAGACCGATCAAGATAACATTAACAGGGAACTTCGAATAAGTTCGCTAGTTCCTTGTCCATCCGTGGGAAAGTTCCTTCTCCAGATGGATGGAAAGAATAAATAAATACGAGTTCCGTGTAAAAGAAGAGGGGTAGTTTTGGAGAGTCAAAGAGATTAGAAGTCAATAATTTTGTTATTACAAAACAACAACGATGTAAGTTTTGAGCGACGAGAAAGCAACTCGTTCCGTCGCGTCTGGGCAGCCGACGGACGCGAAGATCGATGGGCGACGACGACAATGGTGACGACGAAGTGCGGAACTATATTGAGTGTTTTAAAACAACTGGAACTGGACACTTGTAACGGACACTTTGAATATTTGAACTTTTTGTGTTAGCATTCGGATAACTTTCAAAGTTGGATTATTGACATGTCGTAGCATCGATAAAATCTCTCTCAGGTATGTGGAGGTCGTGGAACTCACTCTCTCTCAACATTGTATTATCACACAAACGAAAATTGTAACGTAGGCTAAATTAGATTTAAGTTAGAAATTAAGTAAAATTCATTGGTAATTGCAATAATCATCTGTTAATTGCTATATTAATACTGTTAATTGCTATATATATTGCACTGTTAATTAATTTCTATATATATTCTTGTAAATAAATATCTTATTTTGTTTATAATATAGTTATTTGAGTCAATTTCCAATCCTGGACCTCGGTGTCACGGATCCGCGCGCCAAGCGCGATGCTGCGCCCCAAACGCGACAGTCAAATTCGAAATTCGACCAATTTTGGCATCCCGATATCTTTTAACAGCGCCTACCCTCCGCGATCCTCACAAAGTGATTCCTCATTCCTCAGGTACCCTCTCGAGGGAGCAGCGCGACGCTGCGCGCCAAACGCGACAGTCAAATTCGAAATTCGACCAATTTTGGCATCCCGACATCTTTTAACAGCGTCTACCCTCCGCGATCCTCACAAAGTGATTCCTCATTCCTCAGGTACCCTCTCGAGGGAGCCCGCATTGACGTGGCGAGAGGGCTTATGCCGGCAGACACTATGTCTGTATCTGTGCAATCGGAGCCGATCCGATAAGGTCATAGTGTCTGGGTACACTATGAGACTCCCAGTGGGGATGGCATTTTTCCAAGAATCTCCCCACTGGAAGAAGGTGCGCGTGCAGATCGGACACCAATTCCTTAGGACATATCCCCATGCGGGCCTGGTAAACCCGTACTAGAGATGTGGGGGAGATTAATTGAAATCCGTTCCGTTCTTTCGGGCCACGGTTGACTTTCTATAGAGAGGCCAGCGGTGTCGGGCAGAACTCGGACCTGACACCCGAGTAGTCCTGACACTGTCCCAGGTGAAGAAATTCTTTCTGGGTCGGTACAGCGGGGCTGCACCCCACCCTCGCCGGTGGGCGCTCTGTAGTTCACCGATCGACCGCCCAAGTCCTTGCGGGTCCGGGATTAAGAATCGGCCCTACGTATGCCCTTCGTGAGGTACTCTCTATAAGGGTCCCAAATCCCAAGGTCGCGTACCGTGCCGACAGGATGAATGGTGGAGGGATAGAAGCCTTAACGGTGTCCACCCGAGAGCTTGTCGTACTCGGGCTGTAGGCTCATGTCGTATTCTGAGACTAGCCAAAGCTTTT
>AYEL01047554.1:0-18186 GCA_000484575.1 Olivierus martensii
CACGACGCTCTTCCGATCTTATATATATATATATATAATTTACAGGTATTACTCAGTTTAAATATATCCAATATTTATAAAATTTGACTTTATGTAAAATATTTTCCATAATTTTTTCTTCTTCCAGATATAGAGCATAAACATCTATTGTATTTGTAAATTATAGGTGCAAAAACACCCTCTGTAGTCTCCAGCTTCATCTTACTAACATCTTTCTATCATTCACACATTTATATTCCCCAAAAAGCACTTTACTTTTCATTCTTTCATTAATCAGCATATTCATATCACTTATTGTTCAATCATTATCTCTCATCTCAGAGATATCCTACACTTAAATGCATACTCTTTTAGAAATGCCTTATTCATACACAACTCATTCAATTTACATTTTTATATCTCATTCCAGTTGTAAAGGATTTGAGAGGAAGAGAATTGTTTCTGAGGCCGACGACTTACCTGCTTGTACTGAAATGGAGGCCGCCATGTTTGTAGCCCGGACTGAATGGAACTGTTTTTTTATTGGTAGAAATAATTTATTTTGTAATGGAATTGTCTTTAATAATTTTGTATTACTTTATGTTTATAATGTAATTCTTTTCATTCAAATAATACTTTGTTTGTTAATTAAGTTTGATAAAGTGATATGTAAATTCCGACCCTATAAGTATGGTGGTGTTGTTGGAGAAGAAGACTGTTCGACTGGCCCTCGACGTGTGTTGGTACTTGGATTTTGATGTTATTGTGGACTGTCGTTTTATGTGGTGCCGTACTGTATAGTCTTTGTCCGTGGAGAACTGTAAGCAACTACCATTTATTATTGATTCCCATTTGAAGTGGATAAAAAAGTACTGCCTGAGTGGTCGACTTAGTAATAGAGTTATTTATTGTCGGAAGCTAAGACATTATTATTTAACAGTTAAGTTTATTTTATAGTTCAATAAAAGATGTGGTATTTAATGGAGTTCCGTATAGTTCCTTCCGTACAAGGGTTTACAATAGACGTAATCTTGACGGGACATTTGACAGTAAATATTCAAGCGTCGACTAGCACGGGGGTTGGGGTCCCGAACCCTACACAGTTATTGCACTATATTTAAAAGTCTTGTTATCACTGTTTTGATTATTGAAAATTAGAATCAAAATTCACTATGCTAATGATCCACAATGATATTATCTAATTAAAAGTGGCCCTTTGAGTTATCCCAGACAACCCAGGACATCAGTATGTCTGGCTCTAACTTCTGACCATTAGGCAAAGTTGGGCTATCAACATCTCAGATCACTGAAATAGATGATCCCCTTACCATAGAAAGTCTTGCACCAAAAGGAAATGAAACCTAAAGTAATATTTTATATATTTTGGTGTCTTTTAAATCTACAAAAATCATAAGTATTTATTATTATGATTTCAAACTATTAATTTTTAAATTATAAAATTTTTTATGTTATTAACATTATATAACATTATTTTAGCAAAATAAAAATGTCAGAATTACAGCAGACCCTCAGTTTAATAGACTCCACTTTAACAAATATTGGATTTAACAGACAAAATATTTGGATTAAATTTTTATTTGATTTTCAACAAACATTTGAAATTCCTATCAAGAACAGTGAATGATAGTAGCATTATAAGTAACATTTCATTACAAAGAAGGAATGTCAATGCTATTCAATAGAGGTTAAGCTTAGCAATTGATGTAAGTTTACTTATATAACTGCATTTTATAAATAGGAAAATATAATTTTAATATCCAGGTTTCTTTTAAGACTTTATATCTTTGTTATTAACATCAATATATCTTCAATCTAATTTAATTATCCTTGATTACATTGTTCTGCAATAAAATCCTCCCTATAAACTAGTGGAAATTCTATATAAATTCAATCTTGTTTAGTCCAAAAATGCCATTAAAAATGCTGTATCACCCACCAATTTTGAGAAAAATTAAGATTTCTAAAAAAAAAAAAAAAAAGGTTATTTTAAGCAGTAAATCAATATTATTTTAGTAAAAACCATAATATAATGTACCATAATAATACAATATCCCTAGGATAAAATGACAAAAAAATTTTGAAACTAAAGAAATTGTCAATATGATACTGCTTCTATTGTTCTTCCACTACACAAAGATCTTGAAAGTTTCATTTTGCCGTTTTGCATTCTGCAGTGAGTATTTTACATCAAAATGTGTTTTTAAGCTTTTTATTTTCTATTTGTATTTTAATATCCTACAATTTTAATTGATTTTTAAATTAATCATGTCTCAATTTTGCAAAAATAAACCTGACAACTTTTGTTATATTTATGGAGAATTTATATTGAAAGCACAAAGAAAGCCCTCATCACCACTTATGAGAAAAGCATATGAACTATACTTCTGCTGCAAGATTGATGACCAAGATAAATCATGAGCTCCTAAGATTTGCTGCAGTTCTTGTTCCAGAATTTTGGCTAGGTGATTGAAAGGTATGCACAAATCAATGCCATTTGGAGTTCCAATGATTTGGCATAAGCCTTCTAATTGTGCAAATGATTGTTATTTTGTACAATTCCCATCACAAGTTTTTCTGGAAAATTTAAGCACAAAAAGTATCCTAATATAACATCAGCAACGACACCTGTTCCTCATGATGATTCAATATCAATTGATTCCCATCACAAGTTTTTCTGGAAAATTTAAGCACAAAATAAAGTATCCTAATATAACATCAGCAACGACACCTGTTCCTCATGATGATTCAATATCAATTCCTCGACTGCCAGAAAAGTACATTCTTGATTCAGAATCTGAATCTTCTTCCAAAGCTAATAAAGATTTTGCAGAAATAACATCTATAGAGTCTCAATTAACATTTTGGTGACGAGGAATTCCAAAATTTGACTAGCATAGCTGACAGTAAAATTTTATTAAAAATTTGCATATTTTTATAAATTGTGATATTTTCGTTATTTTTAATGTTAAATGTTTGAAATTTTCAGAATATGGTCCTTTTATCATATAGTTTCTGATTGCGTAAAAAAATTTCCAGTTTTGGCAAATTTGGCCCTTTAAATTAATTTAATTCTGTATACTTTGTTTTTCAACTAAAAAACATCATTATTAGGTAAAATGAAATAATTTTTATGTATTTTATTTTCTATCCCCTCTGTTATTATTTATTTATTCTTAAGTTGTTACATTTTTAAAGAAAATTTATGTTTATTCTATTTTTTTCACATTATATTGAATTGTAAAAATCAGCTATATTTCTCATCCAATAATTGTTGATTTTATTATATCTTTACTCTGTATAGTGTTTCTGATTAATCTTTGACAAATACAAGGACAGGAGAGCGAGTTTTACAAAGACCAGATAATTGTTTATGGTCGAACATAAATTGGACTCCCACATAGATGGTGCTACAGCTTGTTTGTTTATTAGTATAAACATTCTTTGTTTTTGTCTCTTATAGACTTTTTATCTTCTTTAAAAGGTTATATATATGTATAATTTTTATATATAAGAGAAATCTAGTTCATAGTTTTATTTATAATTCTTTCTAAAATGTTTTTCAGTAACATCTGTAAGGAAGGCGTGGCATTTGACACACCCCCTTTCCTCTTTGTTAAAGTAATATTCATCAATTTTTTTTTTATATAATTTATATAATTTAATTCAATCATTTTTATACCTATAGATATAATTTTGGTATGACACATATGCGTTAATTTCCTATTTATACTAAAAATATGAATTTATAATGTCTCTTATTTAAAAAAGAAAATTATAAATGTACTGTATATTTATAATAATGAGGATTTCTTTTTGACTGAAAATAGATTTATTTAAAAATTTAGATGTTTTAACTTGTCAGAAATACAAAACAACCAATATCACACTTTATGATCGACTCTGAAGCTGTTGTCTTAAATTATTGGCAGGAAATAATCACCTGATTATTCTGTCAGCTTTTCTGCATAGGTTTATCATTTTATTTCTTTGTTTTATTTCAAATATCAGTAATTTTAAGATTATTTGTAATGTGAAGAATTAATATATAATCAGGTGGTGTACAATTAATGAGTACAAAAGTACTTTCAAGGCCAACAACATGACCCCAGACAATATGGATAATCTCATTTTATAAAATACGGATGTTGCTTCAGAAATTATCTTCTTGTTTTAAAATTCTAATATAACTTTAATTTTGAAAAATTATTTTCAACTAGCTATACAAGAATAAACAATAATTCAGTCATAAATATAATACAAAGAAAAATACTTATAATAAGAAAAATAAATATTTTTATATTTAGAAGGCAAATATTAAAAATTGTTTCAAATTTTAAAAAGAGAGTAAAAATTTATAAGGATTAACATAAAACCTAAGAAAGAATAAAAATTTAACAAAAAAAAATGTATAATTTATAAATTTTGTTCTTGATTATAAGTTAAATGCAATAAAAACACAATTTCTATAGGGTTGTTCTGAAAGTAATTTCGTTTTCTCATGAAAATGAACAACAATTTTTTTTTATAGTATATAAATATTTTATTTAATTATACAGTGAAAACTCACTTTACGACCACCTGACATGACAACCATGATTTTATGGGAACAAAATTTTTTCCCATAGAAATAATTCTATTTGACCCTCCATAAGATGACCACCTCCCTAATGTGACCACGACCATCATTTTAATAGACCAAACATAAAGTGAAACAGTCTATGATGACCATAGTTTTTTAACATCACTACTAATTCACTATCTTTATTGCTTACATGAGTACTGTTTTCTGTTAAACTTAAATTTCATTTAAGCCAAACCATACAATTGAAATAATTGCCTCCTATCATTCATACCAAGAGAATGATATAGAGTGCTGGAATGACGAAATCATGGCGTCATTTCTATTTTAATGCAATATCTTTTATAATCATGTTCCTTAAATTTGTATCTACGATACGATAATTAAATTTTGCATTAAAAACGTTAAAAATCATAACTTGAAGGCCTATGGTAAAGTGATATAGAGAAAACAGGGAAAGTGAAAACAATCAACCATTGGATCCGGATGTTTATATTCTACGCAAGCGTACTAATCAAATGTAATCTCATACATGTATGATACTATCACTGCAGTTTGGATGTTGAAACATGGCTAAACCACGGAATTGGGCTAAACGGAAAGTTAATGCCTTGAATTTAAAACAGTGAATAAAAATTATTGAAGTATAAGAAAGGTCTTACAAACATGAGCGTCAGCAAAAAATTTAACATGGGAAAAACACAGATCCACAAAATATTGTCTCAAAAAGAAATTCTGACTAAATGGAAGAACAATGGAAATCACAACCTTAAGCAAATGACCCCGCAAATGACCCCTGCAAGAAACATGTTGAAGAATTAAAAAATTGGCATCAACAATAGAAAATAATGAAAAATTGTTGTCTCAATTAAATGACATCGAACACTGCTTTTCTGTAGAAATTATAAAAAATAAAAGTGGGATGCGACAAAGTATTATGGATAGTTTTTTCCATACTAATTAAACATATTATGTTTTTGAACAAATGATAAACTGTGCTATAAATTGAAACAAAAACATATGTTTCGATTTATTAAAGTATAATTTGGTTTCATTTAAACATGCTGTATTATAATTAACCTATATAAGCTGACCACCTGTATAAATGACCAGTTTCCATTGAAACGAGAGATGGTCGTATTATACAGGTTCTACGGTATATTGACCATTTTGATCTAATACATGATGCCATCTTTCTGGTAGTAGCATAATTCCATGCTCGTAGAATTTCTTATTCTTGCTTGCAAAAAACTAACCAAATGATTTTTGACATCGTCATTTAAAATGAGTGTTTTGCCATCAAAAGAATTCTGTAAGACCAAAATAAGTAATAATCGGAGGGTGCCAGATCTGGCGAATATGGTGGGTGCATTAACACATCCCATCCAAGCTGTAATAGCTTCCGGCAAGTCACCAAACTTGTATGAAGTTTGGCATTGTCATGGTGAAACAGTGCCTTTTCTATTAATCAATTCTGGCTTCATCTGTTTGATGGAAGTGTTCTGATTGGAAGTGTACTGCCACCAATTTGTTTAATTGATGGCAGTACACTTCCAAATTAATTGTGGAATTGTCTGGAACAATTCCCTTGAAATCCTACCAAACAAAGAGCATCATTTTTTGATAAATATCAAGTTTTGGAGTGCTTTGAGCCAGTTCATTTTTTCTGCTCCATGATCGATTACGTTCAACTTTGTTATAAACAATCAATTTTTCATCAACAGTTATGATCCGCTTCAGAAAGAGATCATTTTGAGCAGAAAATCACATTTGAGCAGAAAATCACATGTCGATGCGATGGAGCAAATCTTTCTTTGAGAACATGTGGAACCCAAATATCAATATTTGAACTGGTCATGAATGGTTGAATTCAAAAAATTCAATATTGTAGTAATTTCTCATTTGTTATTCAGCGGTTTGCTTCAACCATGTCTTTATTTTGTCTTTATCAGCTTCAACTGGACTTCCAGAATGTGGTGCATCTTTAATATTGAAATTGTCAGAACGAAATTTTGCAAACTAGTTTTGGCACTGGTGTTCTGTTAACACATCTTCTCCATACATTCCACATAACTTTTTTCTTGCTTGAACAGCATTCTTACCTTTTCAGTAATAAAAAAGAAAAACATGCTGAAAATCTCCATTTTATTTTCCATTTTGATAGGACACAAAAAAAAACAACTGCACAGAAACAAAAAAAAATTTTTTTTAGAAATATACTTTGAAATGTCAGCTATCAAAATTTATAATGACAATATGGCTTAGAATGAAATTGGGGGAGGGGTAAAAATACAACTGACGCCACTGGTGGGAAAAAATGAAATTACTTTCCGAACAACCCAATACTTCACCAAACTCTGCATATAAATTCAAAAAATATAAAATATTTTGGTCAGCGCAAAAGAAAGAGTGAAAAGCATTATAGAATAATAACAAATAATCAAATTTCAAACAAATTAGGGTGAAAAAATTATGTAGATACAATTAAAAATAAATATTTATATTGTAAAGCAGGGATGCGCAACCTTTTTTTTGTAGGGGCCATATAGAAAAATTTATGGTGGGCCACGGGCCAACAAAAACAGGGCCATATAGAAAAATTTATGGTGGGCCACAGGCCAAAACAAAAACAAATTGTATAGAAAAATTTATGGTGGGCCACAGGCCAAAACAAAAACAATTGATTTAATAGTATTTATTTAAAAAAGAGAAGGTAAAGATATGTAAATATACATGGCACTGGTATTAAATATAATAAAATAATGTGGCCTGCAGGCCAGAAGTTGCCCACCCCTATTGTAAAGAATAGGAACATCCAGAACTTATATTTAAAATCTAAAGATAAAATAAAAAAATAATCGATCATCATAAAATAATGAAGACAAATCCAAATTTAATAAAAAATAAAGAATAATTTGTGAATTTTAGTAGCAATTATAAATTAAACACATTAAAATAACATGATTCACTGACTATTTTTATTTCTTCAAACTTTGCACATAATTGCAAAAAACAAAATTTCTCCAACGATACAAAGAAAAATAGAAAAATCATTAGAAAATGATAAAATTCAATCAAATCACCAACAAATTACAAAAAATAAAGAACAAATCTGTAAAAATAAATATTTTTACATTTAAGTACACAAATATGCAAAATTTATATTTAAAATTTAAAACCAGAAAATAAAAATTCAATGGATTGACATCATAAAAATTTTTTAAATATAATAAAAAATAATGTATACTTTATAAATTTTAGTCACAATTATCAAATAAACATATTAAAAAATCACAATTTAGTGATGATTTTTGCTTCTTCAAACTCAGTATTACAAAAAAATTTCTTACGTGTGCAATGAAAAATGAAAAGACCATTATAGAATAATAAAAACCAATCAAATTACAAAAAATTGTTAGAGACAGCTCTCCCTAAAACAAAAGCACAACTTCTCAGATCACACCTTAAACAATGGAATCTTTTGGAAAAAAGGAGTTAAAAATTCTGCTTACAGGAAGAGAGAATCTACTTTAACAAACTTCTTTTCAATGGATGGTGATTTACTGTATTGTAATGATGTTCAAGGATTAATGACTAAACTTAAGTTGTCATATAAACCCAAAAACTGGAGACTTTTTATTGACTCATCCAAAACAAGTTTGAAAGCATTTTTACTTTTTAATGGAAACAAATTGCCCTTTATTCCGGTAGCTTATGATGTTAGCATTAAAGAAACCTATGAAAATATTCAAGCATTACTTCAATATATAAAGTATGAAGATCATTAGTGCTCTTCATGTGGATCTCTGTGCAGATTTAAAGGTTATAGTATTACTGACTGGATTACAACAAGGCTATGCCAAATATTGCTACTTTTTATGTAAATGGGATAGTTGAGCAAGGAATAAACATTACATCATTAAATAATGGCCTCTATATGAAAATATTGTACTTGGTGACAAAAATGTGTCATATGAAGCCTTAGTGTACAAGAGAAAGATATACAGTTGAATCCCATTAACATGCGATTCAGTAACATGCAAGTCTGCTTATCATGAGGTTTTACCATGACTACCTTGATAAGCAATCACTTGTGATATCACTCCTAGACATCTCTGACATTAAATCTTGTAATCAGTGTTCAACCATTTTGTATTGGTCAAATCACACAGAAAATTCATATCAATGTTGGAACTTATATTATCGCTCAATTTATTATTACTGTAACTCGTGGTTTAGTAATCATGGATCCCAACTACCGAGTGTTAACAGAGTCAGACTGTATTTACCTTCACTTCATTTAAAATTAGGCTTCATTAAACTTTTTGTTAAAGCTATGGATAAAGAGGAACATGGTTCTCTTATTTAAAAGGGAAATTTTCACACGTAAGTGAGGCTAAGATGAAAGAAGGAATTTTCTTTCGGCTACAAATTAGACAACTTTTTAAAGATCTTAACTTCAGAGATAGCTTAAATGAAACAGAGAAAAGAACATGGGATGCATTTCAAAATGTTTGCAATAACTTTTTAGGGAAAAAAATCTGAAAACTATGAGGATCATGTGGAAGAATTACTTGCATGTTACAGAGCCTTGGGTGCAATAATGTCACTTAAGTTGCATTTCCTTCATTCCCATTTGGATTTTTTTCCAGAAAATTTGGGATCTATTTCAGATGAGACTGGAGAAAAGTTCCATCAAGATATTGCTCAAATGGAAAGGCGGTACAATGGAATATAGAACCCAAATATGTTGGCTGACTACTGTTGGACTCTTATACAGGAGACCTCAGCTGGTGACTACAAAAGGAAAAAGCCAAAAAACAGAAGTATTGTTTTTGTATTTTGTTTATGAAAATGTAAATAATATATTATAATCATTAAAAAAAATTCCATATTTTAACCTTTACCGCTCCTCGTTTTGATAGAGACACCCTTTTATAATCCAAACAAAATGAAATTTGATATTCGATATTTTGCTATAACTTTTTTCATTTTAATTTTTCAGCAAGAAAAAAATTGGATTTTTTTCTCCATATACTGTGTCCTGATATTATTTTTTAATTTTAGATTAAGGACCAAAAGAAAAAAAGAAAAAATTACGAAATTATTATGCCTAATTTGCATATGTAAATTTTATGCTTTTTTCAAAGTATTAATTTTTTCTGCATTGGACAAAGAAAATTTTTATATACATGAATTCTTGATGATATTCTGCATTTAATAATACTAAACACTTCATAATTCTAAAAACTTTTTCCAACTAACGAAGACAATTTATGATTGTAATTTGATACCCAGAACGTAATTCAATACTTTGTGTAAACAAACAATCGTATTATCCCTCTCTGCAGATGAAATATGGTATTCTACTACACAAATGTTTAAAATAATTGTTGACAGATGAAATACAGTATTCTACTACACAAATGTTTAAAATAATTGTTTATTAGCCATTTCTCTTCCTATTTTCTTAAAATAATGTGCGAAAAATACTTTTTATTTTATAATAAGTATTAGTATGTATGAGAATGTCGACTTTGTTCAAAAATTTATTTATTTTTAATAAATATTGCTATGATTTGTATACATAGCTATCATCCTTCCATCTGTATGCCAGATTTAGCACTGATTTTTGATATACCATCCTGCCATCTGTATGCCAGATTTAGCACTGATTTTTGATAAATTATTGCTTTTATACGTTTTTTACTCAAGATTAGTCTCAGAGCCTTTTAAAAAATTTTTATACATTTTTACTCAAGATTAGTCTCAGAGCCTTTTAAAAATGGCGGATGGTCTACGTTTTTTACTCAAGATTAGTCTCAGAGCCTTTTAAAAATGGCGGAGATGTTTTTTACTCAAGATTAGTCTCGGAGCCTTTTAAAAATGGCGGATGGTGAATTATTTCCTCAAGATTTGTCTCAGTGCCTTTTAAAAATGGTGGATGGTTGCTATCATCCTGCCATCTGTGTGCCAGTTTTATCACTGATTTTTGATAAATTATCGCTTTTTATACGTTCTCAAGATTTGTCTCAGTGCCTTTTAAAAATGGTGGATGGTTGCTATCATCCTGCCATCTGTGTGCCAGTTTTATCACTGATTTTTGATAAATTATCGCTTTTTATACGTTTCAAGATTAGTCTCAGAGCATTTTAAAAATGGCAGATGGTGAATTATTTCTCTGTATTAGTCTCAGAGCCTTTTAAAAATGGCGGATGGTGAATTATTTCTCTGTTGTCTCAGAGCCTAATAAATGGCGGATGGTGAATTATTTCTCTGTATTTCATCTCAGAGCCTTTTAAAAATGGTGGATGGTGAATTATTTCTCTGTATCCAGAGCCTTTTAAAAATGGCGGATGGTGAATTATTTCTCTGTATTTCGCCTTTTAAAAATGGTGGATGGCAAATTATTTCTCTGTATTTAATCATTCTAAGTCATTAATTTTTCAAAATATAGTTAAAATATAATAATAATAGCATTTTCAAACAAAGGGGAGGGATTGTCACGGCTCTCCCCTTAGTCAACATAATGTAACTAGCCCATAGCCTAAGGTCATGTAGTTGACCTTGGATAGACTCTGTTTGACAATAATTATGCACCCCTGGTCTATAAATTACTTGTTTCGATTGCAGATAACACAAAAATTACTTTATTATTTAAATTTTTGTGTTAATTCAAAATATAACTAATATAAACAAACAATCAGCTGATTTCGAAAAACCATTAGATATCATTATAACTAATATAAACAAACAATCAGCTGATTTCGAAAAACCGTTATTAACTAATATAAACAAACAATCAGCTGATTTCAAAAAACCATTAGATATTGACTAATATAAACAAACAATCAGCTGATTCTGAAAACCGTTGGTGTTCTAAATTATGGCAGGAAATATCCAACTTCCGTGTTGATCGTCAAGAGCGGTATTGGTTATTTTGTTTCTCTGATAAATAGAAATTTATATACACTGACGGAAACCACGCCTCCATTGATGACGTAATATGACGAAGTTCCGACGAATCGTCTCTGCTCGAGTGTCGGCACCGATCAGGTTGCGCCGATTCGTCTAGTTTGCTACCGGCCTTACTCCTCAACCATAATTTCTATGCTAGTTGCTAGTTCAACTATACCAACTAGCATAGAAATTATGGTTGAGGAGTAAGGCCGGTAGCAAACTAGACGAATCGGCGCAACCTGATCGGTGCCGACACTCGAGCAGAGACGATTCGTCGGAACTTCGTCATATTACGTCATCAATGGAGGCGTGGCCGACGACCATAGGTTTATCTGTCTTGTTTGATATTTTCGACGACCAAGTACCAACGATCATGCGCAATAAACGTTACCGCAAAGAATGACGGATAGAAAGCGTGCTAATTTCGTTTGGATGAGCAAAGTTTGAGTCACAACTATCGAACAAGTGGAATGTAATATGATAATATTGGCATAATATATTATTATTGTCGTAATATTATGAAATACCTACATCATATGGAAATCAAAAGATTTTATTCGAAGCAGTTTTATTAGTTAAAATAATCATAAATACTGATACGATGAAACATTTTCGAGACGCAGCTCTTGAACCAGTGTATTCATGGTTCATTTCTCCTCACGACTTCGAATCCATTTTCTGTCATGTTCTCGATGTCTTTCGAGAGGTAAGCTGCCTTCTTCCGTGCAAACAGTAACACATATTGATAATAAGATATCGTCTTCGATCTCTTCGTCTCTATGATGTCAACAAATGAGGCGGTGCGAGAGAAAGGAAGTCTAAGTTAATTGGTCGGTTGTAAACGTCATTATATTTCATTTACGCACCATAATTTTTATGCATATATTTCTTCCAACATATGGTTGACAATCTATGGTCGTCAATCATAATTTCTATGCATATATTTCTTCCAACATATTAAGGTTAGGTTAGGTTAGGTAAATTAAGCCGCCATATCGCACGAGCGATATACTGTATCTGACGGCGACCACTTATAGACTCCCTCACAGGCTGGCCAACATCCATGATAGAATCAATTGAATGGTTGAAGGATGAGGATCAACGAACCAGGCCGGTACCCTGAAACTTCCTTGATAAACTGGAAGTGTGGGACCCGGATTTGAACCCGGATCGCCCAGTGTAGCAAGCCACAGCTTTACCACGCGTTCAACATGTTAAACTTCCTCTTACAACATTATGAACAAACATGCAAATATGCAGAACAGTATTAATACGCAAGTAACTTATATATGTTCAAGATACTTACGACAAATGTTATCTATTAACTCTTTATGGTATATATTCTTGGTAGCCAAACTGGGCTCTTCGGTATTTTCAGTGTAGCTCCATGCCATGAAAGTCAATAGTTTTTTTTTGTAAGCTTGGTGGCTAAAGAGAATGCTCCTCTCCACTCAAAAAGAGTACTAAGGGAGCTGAAATAGGGGAAGTAAGGAAAAAAAATAAAATAAAGTGCAAAGTATCTATTAAACAAGACCTATATGATGACTAAAGCAAGTACTAAACCTACAATGTAAGTGAAAGGGAGCTAGGATAACGTTAGTAAAAAGAGAGGTTAAGATGGCAAGATGGTAGTAAGAAACAGTTAATTAGGAAACTAAATTTAGGGAACGTGTTAGTAAGAAACCTATAACTATGTTAATAATACAAATTTTTTTATTTATTTAATTTTTTTTATTTTTTTATTTTTTAATTTGTAAGAAAATGTAAGTGTATTAGTGTTAGAAAAGTAAAGAAACAACATTCACACAAAGTAAGTTTGAAAGGATGCCGGATAAGTCGATTTAACAACTAGTTTACGACTTAATGACGTCACATCGTAGGCAATTTGGTCGATTAGTTTGCTACCGGCCTAATATTTTATATTTTAGGCTAAAAGTTACTATTTTACTTTATATAACTTAAAAATATTTAATTTAATTTAATGAAATATTTTGTTCATTAAAATGTTTTATATAATTTTCAATTTCATGAGGACTATTATTCTATAATAACACTTACTTTTATTACATACAGTAGTTTGATTTGAAGTAATTATACCAAGCAATCAGCCATATCAATAATAATCGCTATAATTCAATTTAAATGTTAAAATAAATGGAAAAATTATTAAAATAATAATAATAAACACAGTAATTTAGAAATCTGTGGTTTCAGTATTCACTTATTTTTTCGGTAGATGGCGTTAGAGACATCGTATATTCTTTTGAACGAAGTATGACAACATTGAATAGTCAATGTGTTTTCTTTATTTATTCAGTTATTTAGGACAAGGAAACTTGATTATGCATTAAACTAGCCCATTTATAAATTTCGCTTAACAAAAGATATTGATTCCATAGTTTACAAAAAGCTGCAGAAAATGTTTAAAAAGTTTCACGCTATGAACTTTTGCAAGATCCATGTAAACAGACTATTCAGAGATTGTATCGTCAATTTGAAACAACTGGCTCTGTGGTGGAGAAGAATCGACGGTGCAGACCAAGTATCCGTACCCCTGAAAACATTGAAGCAGTTCGCGTTGCTTTGACACGAAGTCGTAGCAAATCAACAAGGAGGACGGTTGCTGAGTTAGGAATATCTCGTCGGTCCATACAAAGGATTCTGCATTCTGATCTTCTCATGTTCCCTTACAAGATAACAGTTGTCCATAAATTAACAGCAGAGGACAACCAACGAAGACATCAGTTCGCTTCATTGAACTAAATTTCCATGCTCATACAATTAATTCTGCACTAATTTTGTAATATTTTGATGATAAATACATGTGTAATGAACGTATGACATTTCGTGCGCCACCCTGTATATGCCATTGCTATTTTTGTACGTTTATTCCCTGGTTATCGGTTGATCGCTACACGCTCCGGTGAAAAAAGTAGCTCACGGTCATAAAAAGGTTGGGCAGCTCTGGCCTAGACCATAAATTTAGATGAATGGTAAATATATAACACAGATTTACTATAACTATTAAAATTAAATTATTTTATATGATTTTGAAAATTGTATTCTGAAAAAAGCATAAAATATGTTCAAGCAATTAAAACATGAATTTTAATTTAATATTTAATCATGCTATACAGTATACTCTACTTGTCAGGTATTCGTAGTGTAGTATTCAGATGAATAATAATATGAAATAATGATAATACGAACTTTTATTGAGAATATCAAAATAATTTACAAATAGTATTTGTAATATTTATACAAAGTGCTAAATATTGCTAAGTTATTACAGAATTTTTGCCATCAGTTTAATACTACCATCAAAAATTTTAATAATTAATTAAAATAATCTAAATTAACTAATAATTGTTTCATATAAAGAATTTCAGAATTTTTTATTTGTTTTAAATATTTTGTGTGTTTACATATTTTTTGTCAGCAGATGGCGCCATTATAACAATAAAATAATTAAAAGATTTTAATTTATACTGGACTGCGCTAATTGTAAGGTATCAACGAAAACAAAGATACTGATAGTTAGCAAGACCGTTAGAAAAATGAAACCGCTAGGTTAGGTTAGGTTAGTTATATTATGCCGCCATATCCTCATGGGATATTCTGTATCTGGCGTAAAGAATTTCAATTTAATTATTTCCAACGAAAATAAAAACAATGAATTTAGTTAATTTTTAATAGTTAGAATGCGGATCATATTTTGAAAATATTTTTTAATGCAGTAGGAGATTCTTTATCCGAAATAGCTAGGATCAGAAACGTTTCGAATAACGATATTTTCGATTGGTTTTTGGTTAGGTAGATTAAGCCGCCATATTGCATGAGGGATATACTTTATCTGACCATTTATACAGCCCATTACAGGCTGGCCATCACCTATGATGGAGTCAACCGGATGGTTAAAGGATGGGGTTCAACAGGCCTGACCCAGATCCCTCCCGAAAAATTGGAGGTATGGGACCCGGATTTGAACCGGGATTCTTCAGCGTGGTAAGCCACAGCTTTATCATGCGGCCATCCGCCGGACACGATATTTTTGAATATAAGATATTTTAATCATTAGAAAAAGGAACTGAAAAAAGGTTCTGATGAGTTATCATACGAATTAAACAATGTTAGCACACATATACATGATTGAACACTCTTTTCTTCACTGCAAATATAGTAAAAAAACTCGCAAATAGTAAAAATGTCTTCATGAATGGAAAAATCGTCTTGTCAACTTTGGATCACGAATCAGCCATTCGTTATTTGGATATTCGGATAAACGATCTTCTACTATAAATATGTTTATTATTTTTATCATTTAAAATCATATAAATAACTGATTGATATAAATAATATCAGATCATCCCAAAAGTAATGTCATTTTTATACTGTACTTGTTCAAACGTGTCTCAGCTTGTCTAAACATGAATTTTCAGTGCTTTATAAATACTATAAAGCTGAGATGGCCTTATTCTATGGAATATATGTTTGATTAAATTTTCAAATGATTTATCATTTATATTCTATTGAAACTTAATGCTTGATCAACCGGATAGTGAAGGAGGGGTTCAACGGACTGGGACGAACCCCTCCTGAAAAACTGGAGGTGTGGGATCCGGTTTTGAACCCGGATCCTCCAGGGTGGTAAGCCGAAGCTTTATTACGCGGCCATCCGGCTGACACGAAACCGCTATGGAGATTGTCAGTTTATGTGGATGTTTCTTGCTCTTTATGATGTGTTTTTTTGTTTTATTGCATTATAGTTATGCATTGTGTAGCGTATGGATGAAAGAATCAGCGATGAACAAATGATAGAAGTTTCATCTTTCATAGGTAAGGAAATATATTGTTGCCTCCACTTTTTGAATCTCTGTTTTCGATGATATCATTGCAGTTGGCGCAATCCACTATAAATTAAAATTTTTAAATTATTCTTATATAATGGCGCCATCTGTAAATACAAAATATTTAAAACAAATAAAAAATACAAATAACTATTTATACCATCGATGATTTATACAAAATAATGTAAAAAAATTAATAAAAATAAACTAACAACCAGGAATCGAACCAATAATCTTATATTCACGAAAGTAAGCGGCTACTCATTACGCTAGCGGAACTCCGATGAGTTCTTGAATTATAATATATATGAGTTCAGCGCGAAAATTCTCTTTCGATTTTCTCGACAATGCTTGAGTTGTGCACTTTATTGCTTGTAGGGGACTACTAAAAGTATGCAAAATTTCAAAGAAATCGATGACTCGCATGTCTGAACCTCCTCTTGTTAGTGTTGTTATTGTGGTCTAATTTTTATATGAAATAATCATGTGAAGTTATGATTATGGAATATTTTTAAATGTAATATACATAGTGATTAAACGAATCTTGAAATAATACGTAATATTATAACATTAAACACAAATAAATAATTATAATTGATATAAGTTTAATAATAATCCACAAATCAGTTCAGTATTCATGATATTAATTTTATCTTTAAAATAGCATTTTCAAATAGAAAATTATGACCACGTCTTTACTATCTTTCATGCTGATGATGTTCTTCTCAACTATAACCTGTAAAGATATATACCAGGGGTGGCCAAGTTTCATGTCACTAAGAGCCATTTCGGATGATCTCAAATAGTTCAGATCCGCCAATTTATGTAAAGTTTCTTTCTGGGAGCCACATCAATTTTTTCGGATAATCTTAACAATGATTAAAAATTGTTTATTATATATTTCGAATGCATTTACTTTGTATAGATGCATACTACTTTTTACAATAAATAAACAAATTACAAAAGTATTATTTTTTAGGTTAAGTAGGTATTTGTTTCATATTAACTATTGACTTTCCTGATCAATAGGATATCAAATTTAATCCTGATCAGACTAATCTCATGTTGATTTCGAGGAAGCAGAAAATTACGTACCCAACAATTAGGCTTACTGGAACTGTTTTAAATTATGTCAATGAATTTAAGGTTAGGTTAGGTTAGTTTTATTACGCCGCCATATCCTCATGGGATATCCTTATCAGACTAATCTCATGTTGATTTCGAGGAAGCGGAAAATTACGTACCCAACTATTAGGCTTACTGGAACTGTTTTAAATTATGTCAATGAATTTAAGGTTAGGTTAGGTTAGTTTTATTACGCCGCCATATCCTCATGGGATATTCTTTATCTGGCCCTTATCAGACTAATCTCATGTTGATTTCGAGGAAGCGGAAAATTACGTACCCAACTATTAGGCTTACTGGAACTGTTTTAAATTATGTCAATGAATTTAAGGTTAGGTTAGGTTAGTTTTATTACGCCGCCATATCCTCATGGGATATTCTTTATCTGGCCCTTATCAGACTAATCTCATGTTGATTTCGAGGAAGCGGAAAATTACGTACCCAACTATTAGGCTTACTGGAACTGTTTTAAATTACAATGAATTTAAGTATTTGGGTTGTATTATTGATAAACGTCTCTCTTGGGAACCACATATCCGCCATGTTCTCAGCAAAACGGAAGCTTTGCTAAACAAATTGACAATGGTTGCAACACTTCATTGGGGTCTGAGTTCGAACGCCATTGATTCCATGTATGAGGGAGTGATTGTACCACAGCTGGCTTACGCATGCCCG
>AYEL01047558.1:0-17979 GCA_000484575.1 Olivierus martensii
TCTACACCAGGGGCTTTCCAGTTGTGGGTGTATCTAATTGTGTTTGTGCGTTCTACAGTAGTAATGGTGGTATAAGGCATTTCTGGTATGTCTAATGTGCGTGTCTTCTCTTCTGCGTCTAGCTGGCCCTCTGGTTGTGTGTAACTGGCACTGCCCACAGGGCAGACCAGAAGCTAGTGAGTGATTGTTTTGTTGTTATTTCTCTGTTTTGTATTTGTTTAGGCTCTTTAGTGTTTATGTTTCTGTAGAATGTATCTCCGACAGGCAGACCAGAAGCTAGTGAGTGATTGTTGTGTAGATATTTATTTTGTGTTTGTTTAGGCTCTTTAGTGTGTGTTTCTGTAAAATGTCTTTTCGTTGTTTATGAATAGTGTGTTGTCTAGTTTACATGCTAGGCTGGCTTTGTATCATTTCAGGTGTTATGATTTTGCTGCAAGTTTCTGTTTGTGTGTCTATGTATTCTTTAATGTGTGTGTTGTAGTTTTCATTGTGTGTGTTTGTTTGTTTGTTTGTGTGTGTGTGTTTGTGTTTTTAGTTTTCTGAAAATCTTTCTAATAGATTTCATGAGTTTTGGGCTGTTGTTTTTTGTGTATTGGGTGAGTCTACCTAGTTCTGTTCTGCTTTCGTTTTATTTGTTTTTGAGTCGTTTTTGCAGGCAGGTTTTAAGTGGTGTTTTGTGTTTGTGCCCAACTTATTTGGAAGTGTTTTGTTTTAAGTGGTGTTTTGTGTTTGTGCCCAGCTTATTTGGAAGTGTTTTATTTATTTGGAAGTGTTTTAAGACCTAGGTGTGTAGTGACAGTGACAGCAAGACCTAGGGGTGTAGTGACAGTGACAGCAACAGCATAAATGTGTGTATTTCTATGAGTATTGTTTCTGCATTAATAAGTTTTGGTAGAATGTGTGTTCATACAATGTAGTGTATTGTTCAACTGTTGAGTTGTGGAGTTTAGGGATGCGTGGACGTTGCATGGGATCTGTACCTATGAATTTGGTTAATGTTTCCTGGAGTATGTCAGCGAATTTATTTAATAGGTCTGCGTTAGTGTTGTTGATGGGCTGCATGTTGTTGTCAATGTTTGTTATTTCTGGTGTCTGTTCCACTGTGTGTTCTATTTGTGTGTGTGAATCAGTTTCATGTTGTGATATTTGCTGTGCTACCTGAGTTTTAATGTTTTCTAATGTACTATATGGGATGAGGTTTCTGTGAATGATGGTTCTTCTTTGATCTGCTGTGTGTTGTTCTGTAACTGTGATGTTTGGGTATCTGCTTGTAAATTTGTCATAGTTTCCTTCTGTACCCTGTAATGTCAGTTTCTAATTTTGTAATTGTGTAGTATGTACGCAAGATGAATTCGTTTATGTCAGTTGTCTATTTCATGCGTTGGCGTGGTTTTCCAGGCTTGGTGGTCTCTGGTTGAGTTTCCAGGGAAACACTTTGGCTGGCTGGGCTCTGATGTGGTGACCCATTTCCTACTGTGGGTATGTATATTGCAGTAGCCAGGCTTGGGTTGGTGCTGCTTTTGCCACCAGTGGCCAAGGGAGACTGTAGTAAACTTTTCAAATGTGAGTCTCTGCCTAACTCACAGACACGGACCTTGTTAACCTGGGCGACATCCAAGCAGGTGTGCTTTCATTTTCTGTTTTGTATCATTGCATACTAGAAAAACACCGCTGAGATAGGGACACCTGCTAGCATTTAGTTGAGCATAGTGGAATAGCCTTCTAGTCCAGGTGACCCTACTAGGAAAAAAATTTCTGACTTGCATTGCCTATTCCGCCCACGTACACCCCTCCGCCACTTTGAGGCAGCTTAGCAGGATTCAGGAGGGATTATTATTATAATAATTATCTGATTATGTGCCTAGAATACATAATTTTTTATTTAAATCATTCTATCAATTTCTGTCAGTTATATTAATATAACAATTTATTGTTCCAGAAACAAATGCTATAAAGCTACAAAATGAAAAAAGACTTCTTTTAGAAGAATTTGAATCAGAAAGAACTGCTTATCAAAAATTATTAAAAGAGCATGCTCGTTTAGAACAAAGATTTGAAAATTTACAATCTGAAATTTCAAGAATTAAAGCAAGTCCTGGACATCATCGAACACCATCCAATATCAGCTTAGGAAGTATACGAAGTGATATCACAGAACCATCTAAGGATGATGATATGCCTGATGATGTAAGTGATTTGTTTCATATTTATATAAATGACTTTATATATTGAAATAAATTGATAATTAAAAGATACAGAATCAATTACCTATTCAATCATGATCTGAAATACCTCCAAACTATCTGTTTAATACTGAACTTTAAGAACTTTCCAAATTTTTTAACCATTGCATATAATTAAAGAGGAAGTGTTTAGAGTCCAATAGCCAAGAATCTGTTTGAGCCAAACTCAGCCAAATTTGAGGTACATATTTTCCAGACTATGGGAATTCAATTTTTATAAAAGAAACAAATAGTTTCAAAATGTGCCACCAGGGGGAAATTCCACTATATGCAGAATTAAGAAGATATAATAAAGAAAATAAAAGATTAGAATTGACAATAGTTTTTATTCTGACTCAATTACAAATATGGTTCAATATGTTGCCATTACACATTTTTCAAAAACTGCATTCTATGAATCACATTTTCCACTGTGGAATGCAACAAATCTCCACAGATTTGTTTCATGTTAAGCATTATTTGGTCCTTCAAAATTATTAAATTGTCCGCATGTCCATGGTGTAAATCAAGTTTTTTTAAATACCCTCACAAGCAAAAGTCACATGGAATAAGATCAGGTGAATAGGCTGACCACTTCATAGGGAATGCTTAAATAATTATATGGTTTTTGGTGAAATTTCGTCATAGGATTTGCTGCACTGTCAATCTTATGTGAGGAGACAGTTCATAAACATGGTCATGTTGAGTCATCCACATTGTTGGAGCTGTGGAATAATGAAATTGAGCAGCATTTGTTGATATCTCTGCAGTGACAGAACAAGTCATGGTTCTGTTGGCTTGGATTCTTTGAAAAAGTATGAACCAATTATGAACAAGGCAATAAGATTACATCACACTTTGAGTAGATTCTCTTGTATCCATTGAAAGGCATAAGGGTTCTCAATAGTTCAAATCTGACAATTGTGACACAGCCATTGAGATAAAATTGAGCCTCATTGCTCCATAGAATGTTCCATGGCCATGCATCATCATTCATTTCCATCTGAGCTAGTAACAGATGAGAAAAGTCAAAAAGTTTTTTGGAAGCAGTTGTTGGACTTGAGTCATCTTGTAAAGGAAAAACTTCAGCACTTTGCACAGGCTTTTACACGCAGTTAAATATAGCATATTCAGTTGCCTGGATATTGCCCAAGCACTGCTACATCTTGTGTGCAGCATCCATAACTTCCACTATGGCAGTTGCAACATGTTCAAGTTCTTCATTTGATATCTGTTTGCATTCTTGTCCTGGTTGCACTTTTAAAGATCCAGTTTTTTTTAAGCACAAGATCATTTTTTGCAAATTGATGATAATCATGGCAGCTTTCGATAAGCCCTTTGCTGTTCAAAATAACTAAAGTGCAACAGAAGCATTACTGTTAGTTTGGTAATAAAGCTTTACAAGCAAAGCATGATCATGTAAACAGAATACTGCATAAAGTAACAATCATATTTATGTCTAGTAGGTCATATCAGACCCACACCATTCCTGTACAGACTTATATCATATCTGCATATCTGATGATATCAGTTGGCTGAAATCTGCATAATTTAGCATTTGTGTGAGTGAATTTGTATATTAATTCTGTGTATAACAGCATTTCTCCCTGGTGGCACATTTCGGAACTATTTATATTCTTTATAAAAATTGAATTCCTATAGTTTGGAAAGTATGTACAGTCTATGACAGAAAGGTTTTGACATTCAGCGGAAAACATTCGGCTTTCGTACAATACACAAAAACTGATTGAGTCATTACTGCAGTTGTTGATCGTTGTAGGCTACAGTGTGGGTTGCAACCATTCCATTGGTTGATTAGCAACGAGGAGTGGAAGGAATATTGCATATTTAAGCGTTTACATGCAAGAAAATGATTTCGTTTACTATGTTTTGCTCTTAACTTTTATTTATACTTTAAGTAGCGTAAAAAATATTAATGAAATAAATTAGGCTTGTAACTTTACTGCCAATAACTGAATTATTAAGTAATAAGATGCGCTGCCTGCCGAAGTGTTATTTAATACTGTATTTAACTAGGTTGTTCAAGTTGAGTGCGAATTATTTCAAAATGCCACCTACTACGTCTAAAGGGCCCACATGCATTCTTCATAACCTGGAATCTGTAAACATGTTAAAGACAACTCTCTCAAGCTATTCTATAACCATTAACCTAGCATATAATAATGTTTTACAGCAATATATTTCAATATTAAGAATTCAAAGAATAGCAAATTATAAAAAAAATTTGTTTTTCAACTTCACCAAAGCTCTAGGCTTTGCCCATTAAATAATATATGTTATGTATTATACAGTTTCATATTTTTATTAAATGCATATCTGAAAGTACTTAAAATAAATGAACTTTTGAGTGTTTAACATGTATTTTTTATCTTACAATTAAAAACAAATTTTATATGAAAAAATCATATCGAAATAAGATTTTTAAACTTGGAAATTTTCACTTCTATATTCACAGAACAAAAAACAAAGCATTATACAATTATCTAAACTATATTGGCATTAATTTCAATACTGAGTTTTTATAACTTGAAAGAGCATAATAAAAAATAAAATTATTTTCTGTTTTATAAAATGGAAAATGAAAGAAGAATACAGATTGCATTACTCATGTCAAGTACATCATAGAAATTCTCCCCTCTGTGAAGGGGGGAATTTCTATGATGTACTTGACATGTTCTTCCCAACCCCTATTTCTACCGCGGTAAGAACAGTCTACTTCATTAGAACCTGCTGTGCGGAGATTTTCCAGACTTTACAATCGAAACTACTTCCTCTAATACAGCCACTACCGTAGATGTCAAAACCTTTGTCATTGATTGTACATTGAAAATTCATCTGATTACATGTTTTATATAAAGCTATAAACTGTACATCAAATTGGCTATTTGGCCCAACAGATTCTTGGCTATCAGATTCTTAAACACCTCCTCTTTAATTATAAACCATCCTGTATAATAAATGATCTTTGAAAAAATTACTTACACTTCCAAGTTTTGGTAATGCAATATTATTCTTGTCACAAAAGATTGAAATATAAATGTCAAAATATCTGATTTTAGAATTTATAAATTTCTGAATTTCTAAAGAATAATTTATATTTCAAGTTAATATCTGAAATGATAGAAGAAAGTGATTTTATTAAAATATAACAAAATACAAAATATTTCAGCAACATATAAATGTATATTATAACAAATATACATGTTTATTTAATTATGAATGATGATTACAATCTTTGATACTATTGATTAATGCTTAATATTTTTTCAAAGTTACAATATTCAAAATAAGTAATAATTACAATTAAATTAACAGTAAATGAGTTGCAATTTTCAAAGTCCTGACTGACATCTAATTTCTGGACAATAAATTTCAAAAATTAAACTAGCATATCTAACACTTTACAATAAAACAACAACCAAAACTTCATAGTTATTAAAAGTGATGAACAATTATTAGAACTAAATAATAAAAAGATATTGATGCACTTATAATTAGTAAATAGAATAAATTTCAAACACAAAGGATTAAGAAGCTTTATTAAAACAATAATAAGACAGCAAATAATTTAGTAATGAAAAGTCAATACAAAGATTTAAAGCAACAATAAATTTATTGTTCAGAAATAATAAATAACCTTATATAATATCTTATTATATTACCTCTACACTTCAATACAAAAAAAAGCAATCAGTTGTCAACAGTAGCATATCCAGAGTCTTTGGTACCTGTGGTAGCAATTTTTTGTTCTCCCCTCCAAAAAATACCTGTTTTAACTTTCAATACACATTTTCTTAAATAATTTTTAAGAATTGAAAATTATACAAAAATTTTTATACAAATATCTGATGAATAGTAATGATATTCCATGCTCTTGGCCCCTCATTCAGCTTGGTGCCCAGGGCAGACTGTCCCCTCGCTCCATCTGGATACACCACTGCTTGTCAATATCATAAGAAAGAATTTAAAATCATTCATATAACACACAGTCTATTTCATTTTGTTTCCCTTAGCAGTTAACAGCTTTTTATAATAGTGACTTTTACAAAACCCATGCTAGGCTCATTTATATACATTTGTTCAACAACTTCAATTTCCAGTTTACAAGTAAAACAATTCATGTCATCCTCTTTGAAATAGGATAATAATTATTTGCTGATTATAAATCTTTGATAAGAGACCATTAATTTTTAAATCAGATTACAGATATTATTTTAGAATAGATGATATCATATGAGGGAAATAAGTTTGTTGGAAAGACTGCAGTTCCATTCTGTAAATCATTTCTCATTTTCTGAGGCAAAGGACATAAAATGTAAATTAACTCTTAACACACTGATGGCAGCATGATGATACAAAGTCATCAGAAAGTTTGTATCCCATGTAGGAACATCAATGATGTGTCTACAATAGTTGTCCTAACATCAATTATATATAATTTTTCTCCCATTTTTGCAGCCTGCATTTTTTTTCATATGATCATAATTTGACTGAAATCTACATATGCCAAAGTTAATATAAACAACATACCTTTATTATTTCCAATTATATGAAAAATGTAAAATGAGACCACTTCAATAATTTACTTTATGATATTTATTAATTGTTAATTAATAAATGTTAATTATTAATTAACAATTAATAATTAACATTTTCATATATTTAATAATTGTTAATTAAAATCAAGTATTTTTCGTATACCCATCCAGATGGATTGCATTTCATTTTTTGTAAATACATGTTTATTTTTGTGTACAAAATATATAATGTAAATAAATTATTTACCATTAACAATTTTTAATACCTCTCACTTTTATTCACACAAATAATACAATCTGATGATTACAAAATGAATAATAGATTATATTAGTTATAGTAACAAATAAACATTTTTGTTTACATTCAGTCATTTCCCACTATAATTGACCTCACATCATTCTCAGAGCATTACTGCTGAACTCATTGTTTTGTCTTTTAGTTATCATTGCTCAACAACTATGCTGCAATTTTTTAATAGTAATGTAAAAGAATAATATACATTAATATTTTTAATAATACTTATAAAAATGTAATTTTTTGACAAAAATACTTTTAAAATATCTTTTTCCAATAATTCATCAATTTTGACCCATTTTTTGAAATTATTTTGGCCCACTCGAAAAAAATTTCTTTTAAAAAGTATGGTAGTCAAAACTTTGTCATCAGGAGTGTTTTCTACTAAAAATGTTCAAGTTTTGTATTGAAATTTTTTTGGATTTTTACAGAAAAATGAAAAAACCAGTTAGACATGTTTTGGTCCAATGAAATTCCAAAATTTTCCTATAGCCAGTATCAATATGTTAAACTAAATATATACCCAAAATAATAATAATTAATAAAAGTAACGTAGGAAAGGTCATGATTAAATCTTCACATTTTTTATATATAGACATAAATTTTTTATACAGGGTGGAAGAAATGTCTGTATCCCTCCAAATAACTTGATAACTATCATTAGATTTCAAAAATCTGTTAATGCCAACAAATAGGAAGTCATGAGTGGGCTAGTAGCCTTTAAATGAGCTGATTATGCAAATGAGGACAGTTGCAAGTCCTATCTCATAAACCGTAATAGATAGAGGAAAACTTCCAATTACAAACTTGTTCAGCATTCAATTCTGAACATATTAGAAAAAACATAAAAATCGGATGAATAGTTCTACAAAAATGAAACACACAGATCTATCATATATCAATTCCTTGAAATGGCTAAGATCAGTTTGCCCACAAACAGCAATTGATAAGACCATAACAACTTTCGTTCTTGTATAATAACAGTAGAGAATCTTCAAGACCGCATCATTACTGTTTGTGCAGAGATTTCTACTGACACTCAAGGCTGTGAGGAACTCCATTCAACATCATGCACAACTGTATTTGGGTGCTGGTGGAAGACATTTTGAGCACATCCTTGATTAGTTTTTGCTTGTTGATCAGATTCTTAGTTTTCAAATTATTGATTTGGGATGTTATGTTTTGGTGTTGGTTTGTTACTTACATGTCAGAAATAATTGCCAACTCTTTGCATATAAAAATGTTTTCATTTAATTTTTGGGATAACTATTCATCTGCTTTTGATGACGTTTTCTTTAATGTGTTTAGAATTGAATACTGAACAAGTTCATAATTGGAAATTTTCCCTATCTGTTACAGTTTATGAGAGGGGATTTGCAACTGTTTTCATTTGCATAATCAGCACAATTGAAGGTCACCATCAGATAGCCCACTCATAACTTCCTATTTGTTGGCATTATCTGATGGTGACCTTAAAATGAGCTGACTTAGGCAAGCTATCAGATATAGCTTTATTAAAATCTTCAGTTATACCAAAAAATATATATAACAATGGCAGAAAATAAAAATCATTACATCCACTTTAAATAAAATTATGTCAGACTAATGAGATTTGCTTCTAATAACATGATTTTATTAGTGATTTAGACTTTCTTATGCTCAAATATTGAATTTTAAATTTCCTCAGTGATATTTTTTGAAATATAGGTGTAATTTACTACCTATATTTCAAAAAACATGTTGTAATTTATTATTTATATTTTAAAAATATGTACTTTTAAAATATATTCTTTTAATCAATAAATAAATTCCATGTAAGTTTCTTGTTGCAAAATTCATATTTCTATCATTATTTTTTGTTTGCTTATTGCAGTTTTTCCCATTTTAAAACTATCTAATTAACTTTTAAAAGTAATAAATAATAAATTTTTATCCAAGAAATTGTATATAAAATTAATGAAGTTATTTTTAATAAATTTTCTATAGGATATAGGTTATGGTACTCAGAGATCTAAGCCATCACTTCATGGAAAATTAGAAGATATTTCTTGGGATAATTCTCCTGCTAGTAAAGAAGAAAGTCCTCATGATGATGAAAAGGTTATTGCTTTTAAGAAATTAATAATTTTTTTTGTGTTTTGTATTTTATTTAATTGTAAAAATAAATTTATCAGACAGAAGTAAATGTTGATGTTTCACTAGTACTGAAATTACAGCAAAAGTTAAAATCTATTGAATCTGAAAAAGCTTTCTTAGAAAAAAAATTGGAACATTTTGAAGCTAAGGAAGAAGAATCTCCTGAAGAGCGAATGCCTCAAGAAGTAATTAGGGTAAATATTTGATTTATTAATTTTCAATATTTTGTTTGCAATAATTGAATTAAAATGATTTTAAACATCTTTTTTTGTATAAATTACTATTAATTTTTTAATTGTAATTATTTGATTTTTTTCAAATTAACACTGCTCTTTAATATATTTTATGTAAAACTATTGAAAAAATAATAAATAATGCCATCTTTTAAATATGGTGATTGTAAATTTGTAAAATATATCTATGAATTAAGCAGACATACTGCACTTTGCAAAATATCTAAGTATTGTTTCTATGATATTAAAGAAATTATTGTTAAGAAGATGATTATGAAGAACCTAAAAATATGAATTTGAAAAAGTTCTCAATTGATGAAATGAAAATATATATAGGATATTAAATTATATTTATATTTGCAATTTATTTGAAAAATTTAAGTAAAATATTTCATTGTCTTCTTTAAACTTATGTTTATCATTTAAATTTCTACTTTAATGTCTTCTTTAGGATATGCTAAAGGAGACATTCAAGAAGAAAATATAAATGACAGAACTAGCTCAAAATATAAACATAAATTGTATGGCTCAAACTTTAATGATTATTAAAATAAATAATTATTTTGCTATAATCAACCGAGTTCTGCTGCTTCTAATAACACAAGAAATCACAACAAGCACTTGAAGCAGGATAAATACACTAATTTATTATTAGATATATATAATATTATTAGTATTATGTAGTGTATAGTATATATATCTAATAATAAATTAGTGTATTTATCCTGCTTCAAGTGCTGTTTATAATAAAATTTATTTATTCAGTGTGAATATAGTAAATTTATTGTGTAATTATTTTGCTTTGCAAAAAAACTTTTTTGTCAGATTTTTGTATTCTTTTATTAAGTCCATCTTCATGCCCTGGACTTAGTAAAGGAATAATAAAAAAAAAAAAAAACTGACAAAAAAGTTTTAAATAAGATAATTTTATTAGGTTTTTCATTAATTAATATGGTAAATACTTATATTATATTGATTTGGAAACTTCATAAATTTTATTAAATTTTGTTAGAAAAATAAAGCATTATTTTTATTCCTTTTTAATTGTTACTTTTGTCAAATTTCATTATATATTTCCTTATTTATTCTATGTAATGCTTATTACAGTTCATTTATCGTATTGCTATTTAAGTTTTCAAATTATTGTTGATTTGATAAGAAGAATAACGCATTTGTTTAATTTGCATTATAATTTATATGATAAATTATGATTTGTAAAAAAAAGGACATATGTTAATTTTAAGAAGAATTAATTGTGATATATATATATATAAGATTGTTGATAATTGATTTAAAAATTTACTTTTTTCATAAAATCTGATTAGGAGACCAAACTTTAGTTATATAAAGTACTTTTATATTTAGTTTTTTGAATTAAAGTTTGATGATTCTAAACAGTTCTAATCTATTAAGTTATAAGAACTTGAATTTATCTTCTAATTATTTGCGTTTTAATCAGAAAATTAGAATATTTCTAATCTAGCCAAATTTACCATAGTGTAAATTATTTTATTTGGTAGTTTAATTCTTAATTAGTGAATTATTTTAGAATTAAACTATCAAATTAATGATTATTTTATAATTACACTATGGTACCACCATATATTGGATTAATAATTATTTTAATTTAGGCTAAGGTGGTGCCATCTGTTATTTATTAATTAAACAATAATTTTTGCTATTTTTTCTGAAATTTAAAATTTACCTTATGCTGAACTAGGATCTTCAGATTACTGTCCTGACACCTTAACCAGTTATACCCCGGTCACACTGCAGCTTAACTGCCATTACCATAACCGCTGTTACGATATCTGCCGATATGGTATCTGCGGTTAAGAAAGTGGTGATCACATTACTAACTGCCATTATTCAGGTTTACTAGAGCACTTTGGGATATCACACACATCTACAACTATTGTATATCATGAAATATTTACAATGCATTCTACTATATATATCTGAGTTTAGAATAAAATTTTTATACTTTTTGTGTAACATAGTAGATTAAGGAATAAAACATTAGGAAAGTATTCTTTTCTTTCTTTAAAATAGGTCAAAATTCAGAGAGATGCTAATTTGTTAAACCATAAAAACTGAAATTTAATATTTTCAATGTTCATCATAAAGTTAAGCATTCTAATAATTTTTTGCATATTAGATAAATGTATCTTATTTTACGTTTTTTTAGTTATTTTTAGTTTGTTAATTTTTTCACTTATTTTTTAAATTAAAAATTTGTGAAATAATATTAGTTTATTTTATCTCTGAATCAGTGGCGGCTCGCCCATAAGGGCTGCAGTGCTGCAGCCCTCCCATCAAAATGAAAACATTTTTATATTGAATATACATCATTAAGATAAAAAAAATTCAATAATTTAAAGTAATTATTTCTATGGCAATAATTTTTAACAGTTTGTTGATACATCTAATATACAGGATGTTTTAAGATAAATAATTCCAGTTTTTTATTGGAAACTCTTTTTACCAAATATTTTAAACAGGAAATTTATCTAAATTTGATATTTTTGAAAATTCAACTGAAATACAGCAAAAATCATTCAGATCAAAAAATCATATTTAAATCATTATAAATCATATTTTTATTTAAAACTGTTTTTGCCATATTTGAGCTGAATTCAGAAATCAATATTAATTGATGATGATAAATTTGGTTTCATCAAGTTATGTAAAGATCCTGTAAATATTAGGCCAATTATGGCACAGTCAAAATTATTATTGACTGTGCAGTTTAAACAGATAAACTCATGGAATCTAATCCATTCCCAGAAGAATAGTTTTATACTATTATATTATGAAAATTTATTTCCTTCAGTTAATATTGATGCAACAACCATATTTCTATTGATATATAGAATATTTCTACAATATTTATTACCTTCTGCCAAAATTGCTGAAGGAAATATGTGATTTGAACTGTCATTCATTCATTCCATAACTTCAAATAGAAATCTTCTTTCAAAAGAAAGAAGTCTGTACAGACAGTCCTTTAGCTAGAATTTTAACTGAGTTGGTTGTAAGGTATCATAAAGAAAATGTTCTATTTTCTTTAAGTAAAGAATTTAAACTATTTTGTGCATTATGTGGACATAATGTTAAAACAGAGTGAAAGAAGGCTAAGATCATAAGAAGTTGTAATGAAAATAGTAGCATAAAGATAGCAAAGATGTTTCAGATCAACAGAATGAAAAAATATGAGCATGTTTTAAATTATAACAATCTTCATTGCCTTTCCTTAGACTGACAATGATGGAGAATGCAGCTGGAAATATGTTTTTGTTGCCACTTTTTATTTTGTGCAGTTAATTCTTTGTTTGGCAAAATGATAATTTCATATGCTGCTTAAAAGGCCATGTATAAAGTTAATTATTAGTTTAACATATCTTATTATTTTATTAGTGATATTATTATTATTGGTTTTTATTATTTTATTTGGGATACTATTACTATTGGTGCAATTTTTTAATGAAATGATGGCTTTAAATTTTACACCAAAAACATTGCTGATTTATACAAATAAACTGTCTTTATAAGAAATCTATCATAAGTATTTGAATCATTTTATGTTTTAATGAAAGATATATGTGCTGTATATGTGCTGTAGAAAAATGGTTGTATTTTTAATTTTGATTTCAGCTACACCAACTTGAAATAGAAAATTCAAAATTAAAAGATGATATGAATAGATTACGAAAGGCAATGGCATCTGAAGATTCATCCAATCAGATTAATGAAATTATGGGTAAATTAATATTTATAAAATTAAATAGTATGTTTTATAACTTAGTATTAAAGTAAGATGAATATTGTATAGTTTATCTAATGTATGTAATTATCTATTTGGGTCAGGAGTTAGTAATAAGTTAATTTTTTAATTTTTAATTGTAAGTGGTATTTTAGTTTTAATTATTAATTTTGTTATGTATGTGAAGAATTTGTTTGTAAGTTAGCATTATTTGAAGCAAAATGTAAACAAACTTGTTCTAGGAACATTGGTTGCTATGGCAACGAAGTTCAGATCTCTTAGTTCGAGAAGGTTGTAGAATGAATTATACCTGAAGATGGTGTAGATACACTGAAAACGTTTGTACGATATGATGATTAAAGAGGAGATTTATCTGTACTGCGTATAGTGCTAGTTATGTGAAGTGTTTAATTAAAATTTATAAAAGTGTTTAAAACTTGCATTAAGTTTCGTAATATTAATTTGAAACTTTCTTGTTGTTTTAAAATTAGATTAAATAATTTAAATTATAATTGGATTTAATAGTTTAAAAATTATAGCTATGATTTCTTTCTTATAAATTTTAAACTTTATTTAAATCGGAATAATAATTTTCTAGTTCTGTTATAAATACAGGTATTATAAGATAATGTTGATTATAAAATTTTAAAGTTTTTTATCAAATATTGCATTAATAATAATAATAATAATTTTAATATTGATAAATGTATGTGGCTTTTTCTGGGGGAGAGTAATTTTAATATACAGGTATGCTTTGCTAATATGACTCTCTTCAATTAGAGGTAGTCCTCAACTTCTATTTGCATTTACAATAGAAGCAAAGTCATCAATAAATTGAATTGATCGATGCAATATGAATCGACAGAAGGTTTTGCGTCCTTGACCAATAATCTGATACAAAAAAAGAATGGCTTTTGTATATCTGATTCTTGTATTTTTGTGTTCATGGAGTATAGTAATATATATTGCCCATTACTAATATTTAAATTTTAGGCATTTCCAAACTTACGACTGCAGGGTTCAAATTAAATCCCATCATAAGTCAAGAAATATCTGTATATTCAAGTTTTTACTTTATATTTCAAAATAAAATATAAAGTATCTGCATCTAATCACAAAATAATACTTAGACTACATCTGTGTGTTATTTTATATATCAGTAATTTAAAAAATTGTATAAAATCATTCATTTTATTGTTCTAAACCAGCAATGGACAAACCATGGCCTTTGGAACTATTTCATGCAGCCTTGGTAAGTAATAACCATAATGCCCAAAATTTTACCAACAAATAAAATGCCAATCTGCTCTGTATCTTAGCTCTCTAGTTTTGTTTATATTCATAAAAAAAATACATAAAACAATAGTTCATTTGTAGTGATATCTAAATTTTAACAGTGTCGTTTCATACATAAAAAATTATACATTTTTTTAAGTGCAGCCCCTGCTATATTTCATTGATATGATATAGTCCCTTTTCTGCAAAAGTTTACCCATTGCTGTTCTAGATACAATAGGCAGTATATGATAACTTTTTTTAAAGTTTCATTTAAGCCACCATATCTCATATTACACTTGGGATATTCTGTATCTGGCAGCAGCATTTTTAGAACTCATCATGGGCTAGGCCCAGACCTCTCTTGAAAAACTGAAGGTGTGAGATCCAGAAGTGAACCCAGATTCTCCAAAGTGTAAGAAAATGCTTTACTATGTGGCTATCTGGCAGAGATTATTAGGTCTAGTATGCACTTAACGAATGATGATGTAAATATGTTTTTAGACTTTTATATGCATCTTGCTGTATTAGCAAGATATGCTTGTATATAAAAAAATGTTTCAAAATATATAATTCTGCTTTATATAGTCAGTCCTTTACTTCTGTGCCAATGCAAGCATCATTTATTTCTAAGAAATATGGAATATTTTTTAAATTATATTTATGCATTATTTGACATGTGGATTTCCAGCTTGTGTGGAAATCTCTGGAACCAATTAACCACATAAGTAGAGAACTGACTGTATTATTTAAAGAACATAAATTATAGATGGCGGCAAGAAATATCTAGACGACCCCTGGAGGTGAGAGTTGGCAATACTTTTTCTCCCAGAAAATTATGTAAATTTGCAATTAACCAATAACGGCTCGATACGACGATATTGCATGATATTAATAGTTTTTTTTTGAAGTTTAGTTGTTTATTTTTTAACTAACTATTTTGGCAAACCCGGCATAGTAATAAAACAGCCTGATGATCGACGAACACTGAAAACATTTGATCGTATGACCGATGGCTGTGCATACGATTCCTCACATAAGGCGGCCCCTAGATGGTCAATAATATTGCACAATATTATGAATTGTGCAATATTATTGACCATCTAGGCTTAGTATTGAAGTTTGCACAATGATTGAGGAAAAGATTGAATGAGTTTAAATTTTATTGCACCATATTTTATATTGAACCGTATAGGGTTAATATTGCGCAATATTGTTTAGTCAACATTTAGCATTCGAAGAACAAAGACATTCGCATATATTGATGCTTGTGAGCCGTCAGTATTATTGTGCAATAAATATTGATCGTTTAGGTTTGAGGGGTCATATAATAATATTGCACAATAAACATATTGTGCAATATTATTGATCGTCTAGGGGCCGCCTTACATTCTTAATATTGAACTGTAATAGCAGCTACGTTATTTGTATTTAATCACACCAAAACAATAAACTGTTTAATATATCAGCAAGATGCCCATAGTGGAAGCGTGCTGTTCTCTCTCTCTCTCTCTCTGAAGAATCCCATGTCTGTAATTCCGAATCACGTGACGTAAATTCGGGGAATGGTGGAAATTCAGAATGTAAGTAAGTCCGAAGCGCTGTAACTCAGGGTATTCCTGTATTATCTGACTTGAGAAAACTAGAAATTTTAATTATAAAACTTTCACAATTTTATAATTAACAATACAAATTTTAAATTTTTATTTTCTTTTTTTAATAATAATAAACGATTTGTTTATTATCATTTTGAATAAAATAATTCAAAACTACAAAAATTATTCTTTTATTGAACTTGAAAAACTAACTTCTGCACTGTTTGTACTATTTCTTGAATGATTCTTTGCTGATATAAAAGCAGAAATATGTAAAGAAATATATAGATGTCTTTAGTCATTTGTTGGATTAATATATATTGATTCTTCTTCAGGCCATCATCTAATCACATCTCTAAGTTAAGACAAGCTTTTATAGCAGGAGAAAACTTTTATTAACAAAGAGTAAAACGTTTTCAGTCTATTATAACACCTGCTTCAGTACATAAATCGTATGTACAGAAGAGGGTCTTTATAATATATCAAAAACATTTTACTCTTTATTAATAAAAGTTTTTCCTGCTATAAAGGCTTGTCTTAATTAGGAAGCAGGTTGAAGTGTATTTTATTTATATTTTATAATCACATCTCATCAAACACACACTTATTCATGTTGGGGCTGCTAACCTTCTATATCTTTGCTAAGAAAATAATATGTTTCAATATTAACAATAAAATAAATATTGGAAAAGCATACTTAATTCTGTTCTCCAAGAATTTTAATTATCATCAATAATAATAATAATAATAATAATAATAATAATAATAATAATCTCCTTTTTTGATATTTTAGTAATTCAAATGGTTGTATCGTAACTCTCTTGCTTCTGTGACACATTGGACATGTAACACACAACACATTGGAATAGTTTGCTTTTTTTCTATTTAATATATGTGTCATAATCTACAGTTGGTATGGGAATTGTAAAAACCTCTCAATCTACTTATCATAATTCCATTTTAATTCCAATATTGTTTTAGGATTATATATGTAGTTTCTCTTTATTTTAAAATAGATCATCATTTAAATCTATTGGTAAAAAAATAAAACTTTCAGAAAATAATATTACTATTTTAATATCCCATCCAAGTAAAATTGAAGAAGGTATTCACAAGCAATTTTTATATAAATTTATCTAAAAATTAAATAATTTAAGAAACTGATCTTTCATTATTTCTCCTCTTTCAATTTCCATTTTCACTACTATATTATACTCAACATTTTGATTTGACAAATCCTGCTTCTTAATAATCAATCAACACAAAAATAGAAATATACAAAATTTATTCAACAAATAGTACTAAAATATTTTTTCAAAGTAAATTCAAAGTTCTTCAAAAATTAAAAGTTCTTTCAAAGTAATTAGAGTGCTCAAAGCAGGCGTACCGCCTGAATAATGGTGCATGGAATAATGGAATAAGACCTCGTCTCTATTTTGTTGGTTTTTGGAAAACGAGGAAATGATTAAGAGGAACAGACGGGGGCATTCGTATTGCGACGCTAGAGGTGAAATTCTTGGACCGTCGCAAGACGAACTACCGCGAAAGCACTTGCCAAAAATGTTTTCATTAATCAAGATCGAAAGTTAGTACTAAAATAGTATAGTTGAAGATAGCCAACTGATTATGACCGAAAATTTTGTTCATGGAAAAATTTTATTTTAGTTTTTGTACTGATTGATTATTTATATTAACATACTAGTTTTTAATAGATTTATTGTATTAGTCCAGTATTTCAAGATGATAATGCTTTTATCAAATTATTTAACTAACTCAAACTGCACAAGACAATTATAATACTTAAGATACTAGAGAGCACTAAACTGCAGTAGAATATTAACACTTTATTTATATACATTGCGCTAACGTTTTCGGCTCTACAGCCATCTTCAGGCGCTGTT